>APFE030367952.1:0-29183 GCA_000404065.3 Pinus taeda
TCAATACCATGGGTTATCATAAAACTGGAGCTTAAAAATTACTATTAGTAATTTATAAAAATTAATAAAATTAATAGTTGATTTTTATTTTATTTTTATTTTAACCAAGCTAAAAAGTTTAACATACATTAAATTACAACATCCATTTTTTACTCTTGATCGGATCAAATATTTTTTCACTCTATGCTAGTTTGCATATCACGAGATATTTGATACCTCTCGGGGGTTAGTAGATCCGAGTAAAGATGGATCTATTCTGGTTTAATTCCCCCATTTAAATAGGCTACATTCCAAGTGAATACCATGGGTCAATACCATGTGCCATTTTGGTGAATACCATGGGTCAATACCATGTGCCATTTTTATTTTTATTAATACTAATATTAGGGGTTAATAATGTTTTTTTGCATGTTATTAATAATAATCTAGCCCATGGTATTTGTCCCATAGTATTTCTCCCATAGGTTTCACCTAAATATAACGCATTTTTTGAGTGTTCATAAATATAAGGTGACTTATGGAGTAAATGTAAAAAAATAAAAATAAATAAATAAAATAAAATAAAAATTATTTGTTTACCATACCTCTCATTTATTTATATTTTTATTAATTTACCATACCTCTTTTACAAATATGATATTTGGCCCATAGGATTCACATTTACCATACATTTTGAGTAAGTATAAAAAGATGTTTTATTTATTTACCATACCTCCACTTTACTTATATTTTTATTTGTTTACACCCTTTCATGTATATAAGGTGACTTATGGAGTAAATATAAAAAATGCTTTATTTATTTACCATACCTCTCATTTATTTATATTTTTATTAATTTACCATACCTCTTTTATAAATATGGTATTTGGGCCTTTGGCCCATAGGATCCACTTAAATAAAACCTATTCTTGAAAATGGGCGAATGGATTCACTTAAATAAAACCTATTTTTGAAAATGGGCGAATGGATTCACTTAAATAAAACATATTCTTGAAAATGGGCTAATGGAAGGTTGTAACTCCTAATTTCAAGGGCTAAATTTACTTTTTTTACCCTCTCCCTTAAAATAAGGTGGGCTATTTGAGGTGATTTGTAAAAATGTACAATGATACAAAATATTCGTCCACTAAAAATTTAAAACCCCTTAATTTCGTCAAAGGGCGAACATTCGCCCCTAAAATTTTCTATGTAGGTAGTAAAACAAAATGGAGATAGGAAAACCGTTGAAAAAAAAGGGGCTCTCAGTAGCATTTTAGCACATAATATCACACCAAGTTATCAAGTAGAGTGGTGGACTTCTTAAAAATAAAAGGAGGAGGTATGAATCATGACTAAGTGAAGCTAAACAAGAAGAGGAAATGATTTAGAGTCCAATGAGAGAAGCTCTTCTTGTGTCAAGGGAATACATTGACATGTAGGAAAGTGAAGAAAAGGTTGGTTGTATCCACAATTGTTTGAAAGAAAAGGGAGGCTAACAATAAACAAAACTTTAACTATTGACAAGAATAAGACATTGCTTCAAAGGATGATGTAGAAGCACCATAGACAAATCCAACTAGAAAAAAACAATTCAAGACTTGTATGTAAAATAGTAGAAAAGGACTACCTAAGGTCATGGATGGAGAAATCTTAGCAAGAAGTGATAGGGTATACATAAAAAATTCACATCCTAATTTGTGGTTGGATCATAATTAAGTTTTAATCAAGGATAGATGTAGAAAGGATAAAGACTTGGAGGTGGTATTAGGGGCCTTTGATCGTTGACTGAAATAATTGAAGGAAATGCTTCGATCTAAGCAAGGAATATGTGTTAATCCAACTAAAATGGGTCTTGAAACATGAAATTTGAATGGAGTCATGAAATGAGGAAGTCTTGAAGGCATTGAAGAACAAGATAAGAAAGTTCATAGGATTTGAAACAAACATTGATTCAAAAGTCAATAAAAAGGTTATAAGAATTCTAGTGGAACTAAATTTAAGGGGGATTATTACAATAAATTGAGATATCAGGGGTAATCATAAAATACTCAAAATTTTGAATAATTCAAAGCTTCCTTTTAGATGTTGAAATTGTTGCATGAATGGTCATGTGTGAGTGTGTCTCTTATGTGGGATATTGCATTGCTTATGTGTGTGAACCAACTGTTGATGGATGTGAATACATCCACTATATGTGTTACTTATATATGTGGATGTAACAATCGCACCCCACATTTACCCACTTTTACAAGCTCACCAAGATAAACATGAGATGAGTGTCACTATGACATGATCTGACCTCCAAGTTCAATTTATGGAAGTGGGACCTCCAATCTGACAAAGAAATGACATCCCTCAGAGACCATTAATGACCACTCAGGAAGCTACAAACCACCGCAGGTGATCAATATCTAAGTTGGAGCCTTTTTTCACTAGGTTTACTACACAATTTCACCCTTGACACTTCATGCATGCAGTTATGAGGTCCCAACCGCACCCTTAAGCATATTTCCAACAAAATAACACAAAATAAAAAAGTGACACAAAATAACTCCTTTTAGATGTAACAAAAACACATTCAGGGAGCTCTTGAGACACTACAAGAATTTCCCAAGTACACAACAAGGATGTATAATTCTAACTATATATTGTAAATTCACTTAATGGATGTGACAACAATACTAAATATTAAACAAACGTGTGGACACTATAGGTGCTAGATCGTTGCAAATAAGATCTTAAATATTATAATGGGTCATTATAAGATTGTTAAATATACACCTTACAAACACTATATTGATGGAATAAAAAAGATTAAGAGATGCAAGGAGGGAATATTCATGAAAGAGATGCACAAGAAGACATAAAAAAGAATGTTATTGATATAAAAGATGGTGCAAAAGAGGACATAGTACTTGGAAAAACAAGTCATTCTATTGCATTCCTTTTGTATCTTCAATTCACAGTAAAATATTGAAAATGTTAATGAAGGGAGAGGACATGAAATGGTCCTATTTGTTGAAAATAGCAACAATAAATGTTAAAAATAGAATCCAAAAATTCCAGTTTAATTTGTCCTTGAATTAAATTGAGAATTAAAATTGAATTCTATTCTCATAGAAACTTGTAAACAGTTAATTAAGTTTAATTAACTTAATTAGCTTAGGACTTTCGAGTTGGAAGTCTTTCTAAAGTCATGTATATGTTATCCCTATATTATAAGGGTCCGTGATGAGTTAATTGTGAAATGTAATTAGATAACTCAGTTTACTAAGTTAAGTTAAGTTAAATTAGTTCCAAGTTGTTTGAGGAACTATTAGTGAGTTAATAGACAGTTGGTGCACTAATGCATTAACTAGTGCTACTTTAGTTAACTGAAGATTCCTTCATCAAAAACTCATACATGTCAATTCTGAGAGAGACCCAGTTGAGACTAGAGTGCAGGGACAATGTACTATCAGTTGTATAATTTTTTGAGTTGTACAGATGGTGCATGCAATTAGGAACTGAACCTTGAAGGGATTGCACAGTTTTGGATGCACTGGTTTCCCTTTAAGATGGGCTAATCAGACATAGGAATTGCGCAAGGAAATAGGGACTTGGAGAGCAGAAGAATTGGCTACGTGTTGGTCAAGAGTTTGCTTGTGAGTTAAAGATTGATTTTACTGAGTGTTGGGATTGTTCTTGTTAGAACAAGCATTGTATTATCATCTTGGATTTCTGATTAATGCAATATAGATAGTGGGGTTTTGAGCTGTGGCTTTCCCTGGATATTTATTGTGTTATGTGCCATTAATGTTTTTCCTCTTTTCAATTATTATTTTTCTCAATCTTTATGTGCTTCTGTGGTAAAGAGTAGAAGTAGATTCTTGTCTCTTGTTTTAGTAGATTACATGAGCTTGTGAATCTACATGATTATCTACATGGTATTGGATCTAGATTTGTAGAAATTTTCTATATGGTATCAGAGGTGAGAAAAATATACTAGAGGAGATTTTGAAGTTTTGAGTTTTCGGTTACAAGTGAAATTCAAATTTGTAATACATACTTTAGGATCAACATATGACGTTCTACAGTTTGCATCTTGAGTATGCCTTGGATGGCAGCTCGAATTATATAGCCTAGACGGACATGATGGAGGTCGTGTTGGAGGGTAATGGCTTGAAGGAATTCATTGTTTAGGAAATTCCTAAGCCACCAGCATCAGATACTTAGAATCTGGCTGAATGGAAGAAGTGTGTGGCAAGGACGAGGTGGATAATCCTTGAGGGTGTTCAAGACCACATTGTCTTGAGTCTCCATGGGAAGGAAACTCTGCATGATATGTGGAAAGCATTGAAGGACCTTTCCCAGAATAACAGTGACCAAAGGAAGTTGCACTGAAAGATAAACTTTGAAGTGTTGGAATCATTGTCATCAAGGATGATATGGTGATTCTTGCTCTTATTGGACTCCCAAAGAATTGGTATAGTTATCAAGACTCTGTCAAAGGTCGGGAGAAGCTACCAGATTGGGAATGACTATGGTTGGATTTGATGCAGGTGGAGATCAGGAGGAACACCAGAGATAGGACCTCTTTCAAGCAAGTGGAAGAGGATTTTTCCTTAGTGAGTAAGGCAAAGAATGCCGAAGGAAATATGTACCAAGTTGAGGATGGCGGAAAGAAGATGGAATTGATGAAAATCAAGTGTTTTCACTATCACGAGCATAGACACTATGCCAAGAACTACCCACAAAAGAAAGCAAGAAAGAAGAGACCAACAATAACGACACCAAGTGAAGCTCTAGCTTCACAATTCAAACTTGATTTGACTCTCATTACCTGCATGGCCGGTGTGTGGTATCTTGACAGTGGTGCCTCATTCCATATGACGGGGAATAAAGATCTCTTTAGTGATTTTGAGGAGAAAGACCTCAAGCAGAGCATAGAGTTTGGAAATGACGAGAGGTATAGAGCTACCAGGATTGGTACAGTTACCTTTTAGAGGGAGTTTGGCTCCCCTCTCAGGATCAGAGATGTGATGTATGTTCCAAGACTAAAGAAGAATCTTATTTCAGTCAAGGTATTGGAAGACCATGGCTATGATGTGGTTTTTAGTAAGGGAAAGGTTTTCCTTAGACACATCACCATGGGACAGGTGAAACAAATCGATGCATGGGTCAAGAACCTATATGCTCTTGAAGTTCAAGATGCATCTAAGGCCTTGAGGAGCAAGGAAAAGGTTAGATACTTGGTGGTTGAGAGGGAGAGTAAATTACCTCTCAACATGCAGCCCCAGAAGAAGCCTCAGAAGCAGCTTCAGGAAGTTGTGGAGTAGCCACAACTAGAGAAGCTGAGAGGAGACCAAGTGGAGAGATCCACTCAAGTAGAGAAGAAGCAGTCTCAAACAATTGTGGAGAAGCCACAATTGGAGAAGTTGAGAGGAGACTGAGTGGAGGCATCCAGTCATGGAGAGACCTCCAACAAGGGGGAATTTCGAGCCAAGTGGGCAGAGGGATCACATGCAGTCATGCCTCCAGTTGTGAGGTGGGGCGATGTGAAGTGATAGTCCCAAGAGGGTTGAAATTGGGCAGGGTCCATTGAGTGGTTTTATCTCATGAATGTACCTTGCTATGGGATCCCAAAGTACATAGTAGCGAGAGGATTCAGGAATTAGTGGGATTGATGCAGTTAGAGATCAGAGTGACAAAGGCTAGAGCAATCAGATATTGAATAACGTAGAGAAAGGTTAACAACATTGCAGAAAGGCAGAGTCAATAGAAGTGCATATTTTTCACTTGATAGAGGCAATATCAGTTAGAGACTTTCATGACAGAGGCATCATATGGATTCAGGTTGGATGTTTTTTTGTTTCTAGAGTTGTTCTAGAAACAACACTAGAGAGAAGTGTTGCATGAAAAACATTCCAAAGGTTCTAGATCGGGATCAAGTTGAATTCCTTTATTGTTGAGAGGGAGTGTTGAAAATAGCAACAAGAGATGTTAAAAATAGAATCCGGAAATTCTAGTTTAATTTGTCCTTACATTAAATGGAGAATTAAAATCGAATTCTATTCTCATAGCAACTTTTAAATAGTTAATTAACTTAATTATCTTAGTAATTTTTAGTTGGAAGTCTTTCTGAAGTCATGTATATGTTCTCCCTATATTATAGAGGTCCAGGATGAGTTAATTATTAGTTGTAATTAGATAACTCAGTTTACTGAGTTAAGTTCAGTTAAATTAGTTCCAAATTGTTTGAGGGACTAATAGTGAGTTAACAATCAGTTGGTGCACTAATGCATTAGCTAGTGCTACTCTAGTTAACTGAAGATTCCCTCATCAGAAACTCACGCATGTTGATTATGAGAAAGATCCAGTTGAGACTGGAGTGCAAGGACAATGTACTATCAGTTGTATAATTTTATGAGTTGTACAGATGATGCATACAATCAAGAATTGAACCTTGAAGGGATTGCACAGTTTTGGATGCACTAGTTTCCCTTTAATATGGGCTAGCTAGCCATAGGAATTGCACAAGGAAATAGGGACTTTGAGAACAGGAGAATTGGCTAAGTGTTGGCCAAGAGTTTGCTTGTGAGTTGGAGATTGATTTTATTGAGTGTTGGGATTGTTCTTGTGAGAACAAGCATTGTATTATCATCTTGGATATCTGATTAATGCAATATAGATAGTGGGGTTTTGAGCTGTGGATTTCCCTAGATATTTATTGTGTTATGTGCCATTGATGTTCTTCCTCTTTTTGATTATTATTTTTGCTTGATATTTATTTGCTTTTGTTGTAAAGAGTAGAAGTAGATTCTTGTCTCTTGTTTTAGTAGATTACATGAGCTTGTGAATCTACATGATTATCTACATGGTATTGGATCTAGATTTGTAGAAATTTTCTACATGGTATTAGAGCTGAGAACAGAATACTAGAGGAGATTTCGAAGTTTTCAGTTTTCAATTACAGGTGAAATTTGAATTTGTAATACATACTTCAGGATCGACAGATGGCGTTCTACGGTTTACGGGTTGAGTATGACTTGGATGGAAGCTCGAATTATATAGCCTGGAAGGAAATGATGGAGGCCATGTTGGAGGGTAATGGCTTGAAGGAATTCATTGATCATGACATTCCTAAGCCACCAACATCAGATGCTCAGAATCTAGTTGAATGGAATAAGTGTGTGGCAAGGGCGAGGTGGATAATCATTGAGGGAGTTTGAGACCACATTGTCTTGAGTCTCCATGGGAAGGAAACTCTGCATACTATGTGGAAAGAATTGAAGGACCTTTCCCAGAATAGAAGTGACCAAAGGAAGTTGGAACTAAAAGATAAACTTTGAAAAATCAAGATGGAGGTAGGTGACTCAATTCCAAATTAGTTGACCAAGTTCACTCAATGTCGTGATGAACTTGGAAGTGTTGGAATCACTGTCGTCGAGGATGATATGTTGAGTCTTGCTCTTATTGGACTCCCAAAGAGTTGGCATAGTTATCAATACTTTGTCAATGGTGGAGAAAAGCTATCAGATTGGGAACAACTGTGATCAGATTTGATGGAGTAGGATATCAGGAGGAACACCAAAGATAGGACCTCTTCCAAGCAAGTGGAAGAGGATTTTCCCTTAGCAAGTAAGGCAAAGAAGGCCAAGGGAAATATTTCCCAAGGAGAGGAGGGCAGAAAGAAGATGAAATTGACGAAAATCAAGTGTTTTCACTATCACGAGCACCAAAACTATGGAAAGACCTTTCCATAGAAGAAAGCAAGCATGAAGGGGCCGACAATAACGACGCCAGGTGAAGCTCTAGCTTCACAATTAAAACTTGATTTGACTCTCATTGCATGCATGGCCAACACTGCCATGGGAGGCGTGTAGTATCTTGACAGTGGTGCCTCATTCCATATGACAGGGAATAAATATCTCTTTAGTGATTTTGAGGAGAAAGACCTCAAGCAGAGCATAGAGTTTGGAGATGATGAAAGGTATAGAGCTACTGGGATCGGTATAGTTACCTTTCAGAGGGAGTTTGGCTCCCCTCTCAGGATCACAAATGTGATGTATGTTCTAGGACTGAAGAAGAATCTTGTTTCAGTCGAGGTATTGGAAGACCGTGGCTATGATGTGGTTTTTAGTAAGGGAAAGGTTTTCCTTAGACACATCACCACGGGACAGGTGAAACAGATTAGTGCATAGGTCAAAAACCTGTATGTTCTTAAGGTTCAAGATGCATCTAAAGCCTTGAGGAGTAAGGAAAAGATTAGAGACTTGGTGGTTGAGAGGGAGAGTTAATTACCTCTCAATGTGCAGCCCCAGAAGAAGCCTCAAAAGCAGCTTCCGGAAGTTGTGGAGCAGCCACAACTAGAGAAGATGAAAGGAGACCAAGTGGAGAGACCCACTCAAGCAGAGAAGAAGCAGTTTCAGAATCAGTATCAGACAATTATGCAGAAGCCACAATTGGAGAAGCTGAGAGGACACCAAGTGGAGGCATTCAATCATGGAGAGACCTCCATTAGGGGGAAATTTTGAGCCAAGTGGGTAGAGGGATCACATGCAGCCATACCTCCAGTTGTGAGGTTTGGCGATGTGAAGTGATAGTCCTAAGAGGGCTGAAATTGGGCAGGGTCCATTGAGTGGCTTTATCTCATGAATCGTACCTTGCTACGAGAGCCCAAAGTACACAGTAGCGAGAGAAATCAATGGGATTGATGTAGTCAGATATAAAAGTGGCAGAGGCTAGAGTAGTCAGATATTGAAGAGTGCAGAGAAGGGTTGACAACAATGCAGAAAGGCAGAGTCAACAAAAGTGCAGATTTTTCGATTGATAGAGGCAATAACAGTCAGAGACTTTGATGGCAGAGGCATCATACTAATTTAGGTTGGATGTTTTTTTGTTTCTAGAGTTGTTGTAGAAACAACACTAGAGAGAAGTGTTGCATGAAAAACATTCCAAAGGTTCAAGATCAGATCGAGTTGAATTCCTTTCTTGTTGAGAGGGAGTGTTGAAAATAGAAACAAGAAATGTTAAAAATAGAATCCAAAAATTCCAGTTAATTTGTCCTTGAATTAAACTGAGAATTAAAATCAAATTCTATTCTCATAGCAACTTGTAAATAGTTAATCAAGTTTAATTAACTTAATTAGCTTAAGCATTTCAAGTTGGAAGTCTTTTTGAAGTCATGTATATGTTCTCCCTATATTATAGAGGTCCGGGATGAGTTAGTTGTGACTTGTAATTAGATAACTCAGTTTACTAAGTTAAGTTTAGTTAAATTAGTTCCAAATTGTTTGAGGAAATAATAGTGAGTTAACAGTTAGTTGGTGCACTAATGCATTAGCTAGTGCTACTCTAGTTAACTAAAGATTCCCTCATCAGAAACTCATGCATGTTGATTCTGAGAAAGATCCAATTCAAACTAGAGTGCAAGGACAGTGTACTATCAATTGTATAATTTTTTGAGTTGTACAGATGGTGCATGCAATCAAGAACTGAACCTTAAAGGGATTGTGTAGTTTTGGATGCATTGGTTTCCCTTCAAGATGGGTTAATCAACCATAGGAATTTTGCAAGGAAATAGGGACTCGGAGAGCAGGAGAATTGGTTAAGTGTTGGACAAGAGTTTGCTTGTGAATTAGAGATTGATTTTACTGAGTGTTGGGATTGTTCTTGTGAGAACAAGCATTGTATTATCATCTTGGATTTTTCATTAATACAATACAAATAGTGGGGTTTTGAGCTGTGGCTTTCCCCAATATTTATTATGTTATGTGCCATTGATGTTCTTCCTCTTGTCGATTATTGTTTTGCTTGATATTTATGTGCTTCCGTTGTAAAGAGTAGAAGTATATTCTTGTCTCTTGTTTTAGTAGATTAAATGAGCTTGTGAATCTACATGATTATCTATACTATTATAGTAGTATGCCTCATCTACATCAATATTACAGGTGCACTACTCATAAGGTGCAAGTAGCATTTGGAAACTTTAATTCTAATTAATTTGGACATTATTATGTTTCATATGATTTTGAAATGCCAAAGAAACTGTAAAGTTTCTCCAAATAAGTTTGTATGATTTTAATTCTATTACAAAACATCTTGAAATATAAATCCTATTTTATTCTTCAATATTAAAAATGTGATTTGATATTAATATTTATCTCAATTAAAGTTGATATTTACAAGGGAAATATCAACATTAACTTTAAGAAATTAATATTGAAAGTTTAATACAAATTAAAAAAAAATAAAATATTTAATTGTATAGAAATTTTTTAACTAAACATGTGTTAGGATGTTCTGACGCATAGGAAATAGTTAAGTATAACTTGGTCTAGTGTAGATTTAGGTAAAGTGTGTTTCTTTACTATGTACTTTTATAACTTGCAACCTGACGGTCACGATATGTTCTAGACATGAAGTGATCTGACGGTTCATTCTCTCCTCAGTATTACCAACACTTGATCCGTAGCTTAACACCCAATTGGTCCATGATCTCTATTTAAAGAGCATGGGGGGTCATTTGTAGGGTGATTGTTCATGAGAGAATCTTATGTAAATTTTCTTTCTTTTATTAATAAATTGCGTGAAGTGGTTGCGCTGACTCAAGCTGTGGACTGTTTCCCTCTTTGAGGGTTTTAACCACGTCAAGAATACTGGTGTATTGATCTGTGATCTGTTTTTGAGTGGTGTCCTTTGGTGTTCTATATGAGGAACTTACCCTGTAAATTCCTACATGGAATTAGAGCTATTTGAGGTCCGCATCTGTTGGTGATCCAAATCGGAAGCCGGTACAACTGCATCGGACTTTCGTTCCCTAGATCTACTATTTTTTATTGCTTTCGTGCCGAGAGGACTGCTCTATTGTGTTAGGAGCATCTGTTCCAGTGAAGAACCCTTTTTGTGTCACGTGAAAAGGTTTCCCATAGCCTAAGCTATTCCATTTTTAAGATTTGGATGTATACAATCTTTATTTACAGTTTTAGTTATTTCTCTCTCTGTTTATTTCAATTTATTTATTTCTCTATTTTTTATTACCAGATCTATACATTTTTGTGTATGCTCTTTGCCCCGCGACTCTTTGCAATCTGGACAAATTAGAAACGGAAATGAAATATTTTTCTCATGTGTATGCTCTTTTCCGTCATGCCTTAGTGCGGTCTCGGAAAATCAGAAACATTGAAGAAAATATTTAGTTTCCTACAAAATATAACTTCAAACCATAAGGTTTGGTTTTTTTGTATGTCTGTGTTGTGTTGTGTGGTTTTTTGTTTTGTAGGAAAAAAGAGTTTTTTCAAGTAAGCACACAGCCTAAAGCTTCAATGACTAAAAAAAAAACCCTTCCTCTTTTCCAAAAATTACTAACCTTTTAAACTAACTCACTTGATCCAAAGTTACTTTATGAAAATAGAGATCTTGAGTTCAAGTCTTTCTTCTTGTTGAATTGCTTTTTCAAAAAGCACATGTAACTTATGTTTTAAAGTTACTTATGTAAAAGTGTTCTCACCCATTATAAAAAGTTAGTCACTTATATTTATAAAGCCTCTTTATCTTTTATTTAAGTTACAATTTAGTGGGTAGCTCATAAAGTACCATTGTAAAAGTGACTTTCACTTATTTATAAAAGTGGGTTACATAAAAAAATTTAAAAGTGAGCTAATTAGATCAAGTTTGGAAAGGGGAAGATTTTTTGTTAAAGATATAACATTATCATTCACTTCCGTACATTCACGCATTTCATCTGCATCTTCAACAATTTTTCTTCAAAAAGCCATAAATTCTTCATCTGGAAGCCGTTTTCAGGGTTTTTTTTTTTTTTAATTTGCCTAATTTTTCGAGATCTTTCCACTGGAACACTTAGTTTCAGCATCTACAACTTCAATTTATGTTAAAATGGAAAGTCCATACCAAGCTATTCTTGACAGCACCAACTACTTCCAATGGTGGTCCCATTGTGGATTTACTTAGAAGTAAAGGTCTTTACATAATAGCCTCATGCCAAGCAACTAAACCTGAAGATGAAGATAAGTCAGTCAAATGGGAAAAAATGCAAGATCAAGCATGTGGGTTGATAAAGATGTCTATTTCTCCAGACCTTAGATTCCATATCGCAGAACTTGATACCCCTAATAAAGTAATGAAATAACTCACTAAAGTTTTTGGAATTAAAAATGAAATTAGATCTCATCAACTCGAGAATGAGTTGCTTATGTTGGACCCCAATAATTTTTCTTCCATTGAAGATTTTTTGTCCAAGTTCAAGACCCTTAGACTTCTCTTGGAAGATGTTAAGGTTAAGAAAGAAGATAATAGCCTTATCTATTCCATTCTTACTAAGTTGGGACCAACCTACTCTGTGTTTGTTTCCACCTTCCATTCTACTAGAGAAGCCTTTATTTCTCAAGGACAAGACTATAAGTCCCCCTCTTTTGATGCATTTTGTGATTCTTTAATAAGAGAACAAGAAAATCTCTTACATCTTGGTCTTCTTAATCTTGGAAACTCTTCTAAGGAAGCCGTAGCCGCCCAACAACAACCAAATTCAAAGAATCCTAAGAAGAATTATCCTAAAAGGAATGGTCCTAAACCAAACAAGGGTCCTAAGCAATTTTAGTCTCAAAATGAAAAATAAATTCAACAAAAATGATAAGACAAATAAAAATTAAGGGAAGAAGACTAATAAACATTGCAACTTTTGTAATCAAGATGACCACTTAGAATCCAAATTCTTTAATGAGATAGAAGCCTTGGAAGCAACAATGAAGAAGCATAACATCCATTTGGAGCATCCTTCAACTTCAACGTCATCTTCAAGAATAATACTTTTTGCATGTGGTTTTCAAGCATCTCAGTCTGGTTATGCACTAAATGTATCTTCTTCTTCTCATATTCATGAGTGGCTCATTGATTTTGGAGCTTTTTATTACATGGTAAAAAACAAAGCCATGTTTTCTTCTTTAAATGATTGTCACACCAAAAATATACATGTTGGTGATGATAGATCTCTTAGTGTTGTAGGGATTGGAACTATTCATCTAGACAATGGTTAATTTAATGATGTATTATGTGTTCCAACCTTATCGTGCAACCTTCTATCTGTATATCAAATAACTCATTCAAGTGAAGGTAAAATCATTGAATTTTCACCTCATGATGTTGTAATTAAGGACCTAAGAGATCCTAGATAGATTCTAGCTACTGAAATTGATGATGATTCTACAAAGTTGTATAAGTTTAACAACTTTGGGTCATCAACTCTTCCCTCGGTATTTGTTGCTCATAATGATGAAGTGAGCAAACTTTGGCATGAGCAATTTGGTCACTTAAACTATCGCTCCCTTCAATATCTATGTAAAGAAAATATGGTGACAGGTCTTCCTATGGTATCTTGCAGAGATGGTATTTGTTCCAGATGTGTACTCAGAAAACATCATCGTGATAGTTTTGAAAAATGTGCCTCTTGGCATGCCACAACCCCTTTACAACTTGTGCATAGTGATTTATGTGGTCCGCTTCGATTTGTTTCATTCTTTGGCTATAAGTAATTCTTAACTTTGATTGATGATTTCTCTAGACGCACTTGGGTATACTTCTTACAACTCAAGAGTGAAGTATTTAACATGTTCTTGGCCTTTAAGGCCTTTCTTGAGAAACAATCTAGACATAAAATTCTTAAGCTAAGATCTGATAATGGCGGAGAATATGTTAACAATAAATTCATCAAATTTTGCACTAAGCATGGAATTCAAATGCAACATACTGTTCCATATACTCCACACAAAAAATTGTGTAGCTGAAAGGAAGAATCACACATTAAAGAAAATGGCTAATTGTATGCTTCAATCTAAAGGAATTAGTCTTAATTTGAAACATATTGTTCCATATACTCCACAACAAAATTGTGTAGCTGAAAGGAAGAATCACACATTAAAGGAAATGGCTAATTGTATGCTTCAATCTAAAGGAATTAGTCTTAATTTTTGGGCAGAAGCAATTAATTGTACAAATTACATAGTAAATCATACTCCTACTAAGGTTTTAAAGAATATCACTCCAGAAGAAGCATGGAGCTCAATTAAACCAGATGTAAGTCACTTTCGTGTTTTTGGAAGTGAAGCATGGGCCCATATTCCCGATGAGAAACATAAAGTCTTAGAACCAAAGAGTGAAAAATGTATTTTTGTTGGATATTTTGAAGATGTCAAAGGATATAGTCTTATTCCACTTAAGTCTAAAAATGTTATCATTAGAAGAGATGTAAAGTTTGTTGAAAATATATCAGCCTACGAGCCTAGTTCGGTGGATGTGCCACCTCTCTCTATCCCTTCTACTTCTGAAAAAATTTCTTCTTCAGATGATGACAACGAGGATGAAAATCCTCCCCCACCTTCTCGGGATCCTCCTTCAGCTCTTCTGCTTCCAAAATGGGTCTGCGCTACTCGGGATGCAGCAAGTGCTCTTGCAGGTGATCCTACAGATCAGCGTCACACTCATTCTCGGTTTGATAGAGCCTCTTCTTTACTGGCTCAAGCTCCAATGAATTATGATCCTGACAACTTTACAGAAGCTTCAAGCCATCCAGACTGGGACACAGCTATGAATGAATAATATCGTTCATTATTGGCAAAATGATACATGGGATCTTGTTCCACTTCTAAAGGGAAGAAAACTTGTTAGATGCAAATGTGTTTACAGAACCAAGTATGGACCAGATGGAAAAGTTGATAAAGATAAAGCTCATCTTATTGCTAAGGGTTTTTCACAAGTTGAAGGCATTGACTATACTGAAACCTTCTCCCCTATTGCCAAAATGAACTCTATCCGCCTTTTTCTTTCCCTTGCTACCTCTTTCAAATGGGAAGTCCATCAAATGGATGCTAAATCTACCTTTTTTCATGGGGACTTGCATGAAGAAATATATATGGAACAACCTCCTGGATTTATACAACCAGACTCCAGCCTTGTATGTCGGCTTAAGAAATTCCTTTATGGTCTCAAGCAAGCCCCTCGAGCTTGGTATGCCAAAATGGATAGCTTTCTTTTAGATACTGGCTTTTCTAGGTGTCATTCTGACAATACTGTCTACACCAAGAAAGTTGGCAAGTCTCTTCTCATTCTTGTCATTTATGTTGATGATATTATCCTTACTGGTAGTAATACCAGCCTTATAAACCATGTGAAGTCTAGCCTTAAAAAGCAGTTTGAAATGACAGACTTAGGACACTTCCATTATTTTCTTGGTCTTCAAGTCTTGCAATCCAAGGAAGGTATTTCCCTTTCCCAGTCCAAATATGCCCGTGATCTTCTACGCCACTTTCACATGGAAGACTGTAAGCCAGCCCCTTATCCCTTTCAGTCTGGAGCCAAACTTTCAGTCACTTGTTCTTCCCCTGAAGTTGATGCTACCTTATACCGTCAATTTGTAGGAAACATTTTGTATCAAACCCATGCCCATCCCGACCTTTCCTTTGCTACTGGCCTTATTTCTCCGTTTATGCAAAACCCACATGAAAGTCATTGGAAAGAAACTAAAGGAATGTTTCGTTATGTTCGAGCTACAATTCAATTTAGGATTCAATACAGTGCAGAAGCATCTCCTCTATTGGTTGGTTTCACTGATTCCGATTGGGTTGATGACCCTGATGATCAGAACTCTACTGGAGGTTATGTCTTCACTCTTGGTTCTGGACCTATTACATGGGCTTTCAAGAAACAAAGTGCCATTTCTCTTTCTTCGGCAGAAGCAAAGTATTGTGGCTCCATAGAAGCTAGTAAGGAAGCCCTATGGCTTCATCAGATCATGTCAGAGTTTGGCTTTCAGCAGCAGCATCCGACTACACTTTGGTGTGATAATGAAAGTGCCATTCAACTATGTAAATATTTAGTCCAACATCAGCGCAACAAACACATTGAACTACACATGAACTTCATCAGAAAGCTCATTCATGATCATGTTCTTGAAGTGCAATATTGTTCAACCGATGATCAAGTTGTAGACATATTTACAAAGGCTCTAACAGAGGCGAGGTTTACTAAACTTCGATTTATGGTTGGAGTTTAGGAAGTTGTCACTAAGGGGGGATAGGCTCTAATGCCTCCTTCCTTCTCCTATTGTCTGATATTTGTACATCCTTCAATCCTATCCCAAGTTGTTCTTAAGGGGGGATGTTAGGATATTTCGACACGGGAAATAGTTAAGTATAACTTGGTCTAGTGTAGAGTTAGGTAAAGTGTGTTTCTTTACTATGTATTTTTGTAACTTACAACCCGACAACCACGATATGTTCTAGACATGAAGTGATCCAATGCTTCATTCTCTCCTCGATATTACCAACACTTGATCTGTGGCTTAACACCCAATTGGTCCATGATATCTATTTAAAGAGCACGGAGGGTCATTTATAGGGTGATCGTTCATGAGAGAAGCTTAGGTAAATTTTCTTTCTTTTATTAATAAATTGCCTGAAGTGGCCACGTTGGCTCAGGTCGTGGATTGTTTCCCTCTTTGAGGGTTTTAACCACGTCAAGAATACTAGTGTATTGATCTGTGATTTGTTTGTGAGCGGTGTCCTTTGGTGTTCTATCTGAGGAACTTACCCTATAAATTCCTACATGTTTCAAGTGAAAGCTTCATTCTCATCTCCCCAATGGGGATGTTTTCCCTAATGCCATGGCTTCTTAGAATTATGTGCCACCAACACATCTGTCTCCTCCTCATCATGACGTAGTAGTGGATAGTTATTATGGGTGTGTTAAATATGAGGTGGGTTCATCATTTTAAATGTTTAGTTATGGAAAGGGGTTGGTTGAGGTGTGAGCTTTGTGTGATTGGAGGTAAGGATATTTCCTTGTCCTCCATTACCCATCTCTTCCTAGAGGTGTTTCATTTCATTCTTCACTTTCAGAAATGACTTTTTTAGACCTTCTTTTGTTTGAAATGCACCTGGTTATTATTCAAAATTTTGGTGAGTTTATTCATGTCTCTCTCAGGCTTATAATTTTATTTTTTTGTCTCTGAATCATGAACCTAGTACGACTGCCTCTTTAATTCGCTCGCCTGGGTTATTAGGGGTAATTTCTTAGTTCATTATATTTCATGAGTCCTTGAGTATTTTTTCTCAACTTTAGTGGATAATTGTTGTTATTGGGGTTTCTTTGTCTCAAAAGATTCCGTGTTTGGATCTCTAGCCCTTAGAATATTGTGTCCATTCCAATTAGCTCGAATTATTTTGTCTCTTGTGGTCACTGGTCGAATTATGGGTTTAAGGCTTGTTTTTAGTGTCTTTGTGTCAATTTTCATTTCAAGAAATTCCCACTTGTTGTCTATGAGTCGTGGCATGTGGTTGCAATGTGGTGAGATTGAAAATATTCTAGAATTTGGTCTTGTGGTGTCACATGTTGTGATGATATAGTTGTCATCCAATCTGGGGTAAAAGGCTCTATGTCCCATCCTTATTCTCATTTTATTACCATAAATTCTTCTTGTACTTTCCGTCAATTTTCATTTGCAGCCTTGCTCATGCCTCCAAGGCAGAAAATGAGTTCTAGAAGGGGTGGTGGGGGTAGCATTGGGCACAAAAGGGTTCATCCTTTTTCCTATGATTCTATCACTACGTTTTTTTATGTTGTACCTCTGGAGGCAAGGAAGGAATTCTTGTTACTAGAGACGAAAGAGACATGGGAATGGTCGTATCACTCATATTTTGAGTTGGTGGGGAATGATATGAAATGGGTTCCTGGCCCTAGTAGATTTGGTAAATGGTAGCTTCATTTTATGAATTCTCTAGATCTACATCAACAAATGACAACTCTATCGCACCTTATTTTTTAGGAAAAACAAGTGGAGAACTATAATGTTTTCTCCTCTTTGAAGGACATCAAGTGTATGCTTCATAACCAAATATTCTGCTTGGACAATGTGGACTCTTGCTTGGTTTGGGTAGAAAGCTTCCTTGTGAGTGATTTTGCCTCTAGTGACCTCATAGATCCTCCAGGTGATAGTGCCAAGACACCTGCTCTAATTTCCTTTGATCGAGACTAGAAATGACAAATCTAAGTATTTTGTCATCATTTTTGTATTTGTCCTTCACATTTGGATTCCTCAGGGTGGTCTACATCTTATTTTCATTTTGGAGTATATGGCTATGGTATTTTTTGTATGTTATCATGCTCGACTTCTTTTGGATATCATAGAAACAAAGTGGTTCTACACATTTCTTTGTAGTTTCTCAGGAGGGCCTTGAGCCTTTACCTTTGGATATATGCTTCATTGGTATGATGATGAGTTTTTTTTGTGTCTTATGGAAAAATGGGTTTTAAGGTCCTTCTTGGAGAAATAGTTTCAAAGTTCTTTGTTCTAACCATGCATGTTCTTGCCATCCTCATTCATGTGTTATGTTGATTTTTTCGGGTGGAACATGGTTTACCAAAGCTTTGAAGAATTGCATAGCACGAGAATTTGGCTCATATCTAGTGCTTTTGTCTTGCAGGCGGGTTTCGTTTGATGTCACCTCTTGGAAATGACATTGTTGAAATTCTTGAGTTTTTCAATGGTGGTTGTATTTTCATATGGTACAATGCGCCTTATGATTCTATGCAACTCTTGCACTCTTCTAGAAGTTTTGTGGGCCTTATGTATGCTAAGGTGGATTCTTTCCGCCGCCTATACACCTTATTTGGTCATATTGATAGTATGGTTCGATGGTTTGATGTTATGAAGGGACTATAATTTCTCTATTATTTTGATCTGCGTTGATCATAGGAACATATTTTGACTTAGATGCTTATGGATTTGGGTGATATTGTTCTATTGGGTATGGGTAATACTGATTTGTTGGAGTAGTTTGTTTCCCTATAAATTCTAAAAATGTTAATAATATAATCTTTTTTGGATATAATACAAATTACAACAATTTACGAAATAATAATAATAATATCATCACTCTGGCCAAGATGTAATTAATAGAAAACCTTGATATCATTTACACTTTGGTTGTGAATAAAAATTTATGTCAAATACATTAGTTTAAATTTTTATATATAATTAAAAAAATTAAATATATTACTAAAAATATTTAAATATATTAATTTATTTTTAACATAAATTTTTATCATATTAAATTACATCGTGATTTAAAAAAAAGATATTATTACCTACCCCTTACCAATTAATATAATTGGATAACTGGTAAATTATTAAACTAACAACTCTCAAGATTGAATGATTTTAGGAATACAACCTCTTTTCTTTTCTTTTTTCGCTTTAGCCCTGGTTGTGTTATTTGTGTTTTTATTTTGTTGTGTATATTTGTGTTTTTTTGGTCCGGTAGAGATAATTAAAGAAAAGACGATATAAATGTGAAAAGAAAATTGCCATTTAAAATATTCAGTTTTTAGTCTTTAGAATAGAGAAATACACACAACGATATGAGATTCAGTTTTAAGGACGAGTTCAATTAATTGAAATATGTTTCAAAAATACGTTGTTGATAAAACAAGTTATAAATTCAATTTGGACTTGGCTTGGTTCAAAGTTAGGATATATGTTAAAGATATATTGGTAATGATAAAATTATAAATCCCATTTAATTTTTTCAAAATTATCAACTCCTTGATTTGTAATTATTAACATTGAGTTGGGTGGGAAAGTATTAAGTTTTTCAAAGTTATTAGCTTTAAAGAGTATTTATAAAAAGATATTAATGTTTTTTTATATAGTCTAATGTGGAAGAGATGTTCTTGTTTTGGCTTGTAAATATTTTGACTCGGTCAAATTATCAATGATTTTCGGACTCTAATTCTGATAACTCATCGTTTTTCCTTTGATATTTTTCTCTAATGTAGCCTATTTGAATCCATAAAATTTGAATAAATTTTCCTTATTTCAAAAGAGAAGTATTTTCCTTTACAATACCTACGATTTTTTTTAAATCACTAATATGCCTAATGTTCAATTGGTCAATTTGGATTGGGAAGTGCCATCGGAATATTCCTCTCTATATCTTTACTACTCAATTAAATAACTTTTCTACTTCATATTTGTGTATGCATGAGAATTGATGGCTCATTGGATCTTTGTATAGGTAGGCATCCAATCACTCAAACATCCATATTCTTTCTCGCAATAACCAAAATGAAGTCTATATTGCATGATTTTTTTGATAAAATCTTTGTTGGGTGAGATTAAGACAGTAGCTCCACGCTCTTGTATTGTACACTGTCACTGAACAATGAGCTTTATATGTCATTTGTTCTTTGTGTTGTTAGCCAATATATAATAGTGATGTCTGAAGTGATGAGATCAAGCAGTGTGGCGGTGTGGGAGTTTACAAAGGTTAGCAAGGCAGGCAAAGGAGGAGAAAGAATTAGAGAATGATGTTCTGGTTGAGGGATCTGGCCATTGGGAACTAGATTCTGGAGATCACTTCGGTGGACGAACACTGTAGAACTGAGGCAGAATCTCCTTTCCTCTAGAGAGTAGATGAATAGATATTAGAAAAATAGTTTAATATTAACATTAGATATACCACTACCAAATATAAAGCAGGTGTAAGATGGGGAAAGGGACATCTTCTAAAATTTCTTGCATCGTTGTTCATTGTTGGGCATTGGATAATCTAGTGCTCCCTGTGTGTTTAGCGACATGTACTTAACCATCTCTTGAGGATATGTTAACTTTGGCGATGTGTTCATTTACTAACACTTGTGGGTTTTGGTGTAACAACAATCGTGACTCTGATAAATGTTATAAAAGCCAAAGGTCTCAAGTTCGAAACACTCCCGACTTACATCAAGGAAGAGATTGTTGGGCATTAGATAATTCAGTGCTCTTGTGTGTTTTATGGCATGTGCTTAACTACCTCTCGAGAATCCGTTAACTCTAATAATATATCCATTTACTAACCCCTACAAATTTTAGTATAACAACAATCTTGACTCCAACACTCACTATTCATACTACTAATTAATTAAAATATAATACTATATTTCTAAACTTTCCACTCCCATTATTTTAAGCAAAACAAACAAATAATTGTTAGCGCTTCTTCACCTACACTATCACAGATCCATTTTACGCTAGATTTGCGTGCTTTATTAGTCCCTGCCTTTAACAGGACTATAGCGATCGCTCGATCGTTGACTGACCATTAGTCTATACTTTGACCGATTTTTTTCAGTGTTTTTGCATTTTAACCTAAGTTTGGTGCTCCCAATTTCATTCAACAAAATTTTAAGCAAAGTTTTTGGTTTAGAAAACAATCAACCTCTTATTACAGCGTTCACGTTACTCGATGCAGAAAGATTGAGGCAATATGATCTTATCCAAAGTAGGGTTGGTTGAGGCAAAGTTTTCAATATCATCTTATCCAAAGTAGGCTGGTTGAAGAAGAGTTTGCAATATCATCTTATCCCGCGTATGCTGGTTGAGGCAAAGTTTGTCTACATCTAAAAAAATTATCGAAAGTTTTATGGTGCAATGATTTTGATACTCATGCCCATTTCTTTATATCCAATGTTTTAGCAGCCACTTCCATGTCCTTTCCACATGTCTCTCAAGGCCCTTTCCACATCCACATGGCTATTAGCATGCAACTCTGGTATCTCAAGGCCCTTTCCACATGGCTATTAGCATGCAACTCTGGTATTGGTATTGTAAAAGATAAGATATTCAGGGTAGAAAGCTCAAGCATCCTAAGCGAAAGGCTCAAGTAGAAATCAAGGAAGACATCTAGGTGATGACTAGGGCCACTGCTTGTACAGTCTGCAAGAATTGAATTCCACCCATGGACGTGCTTTGGTATCTACCTACTCAAACGAACCTTATGGCACATTATTATTATATATTATATAGCCTTTCTGAGCTTTCCTCCATTTACTCACTACTTCAAGGTAGCGTATGAGTTAGTCAATGGATCTGCATGAATTTGGGCTATGAGCTGAAAATGTTTATATTTATATTTCCGTCAATTATTACTGTAGTGTCGTCTTGTTTCATAATATCTCTGTGGATAATTGGCCAATCTGCAAGGGGAAATTAAAGGTTAGTTTTGCAATTCTCTACAATTTTTTAAGCATTCTACATTATATAGACAAGCATTCTACATTAAAAAGACAAGATAAAGATTTAAGTTGTTGGCTTAATTTTTGGGAAAAAACATTAGTAATTTTTCACACAAAAACATCAGTAAATTTTCACACAAAAACATCAATAGTATGGAATATCATGGGAGAAATTAAATATAAAATTCAAATTACGAAAAAATTGTGAAGTACATAATTTAGAGTCCTATTTCAAATAACTGTGAGCTTAATTCAAAAATAAATATTTAAAATATGGAAGTATGAATCATAGTTTCACAGGCTTGCATTAATGGAATTAAAGGTGAGTGCAAATTTAGCTTTTTATACTCTTTTCTTTTGAATTTCTAAGAAAGCTCTAGAATATTTTAAACACAAATGTCCAAAATAGACAAACCATCAATAATGTTACCAAAGTAGAGGCGGGGTAGACAATACCTTCACAAAAGAGAGATCTAATACATATATTATATATACAATTCACCAGTTGAAGATTTAGTTGTATTAAGACGATGAAATGTGTTGTATAAAACACAGTCTCTATCTTAAGCTATTCCCATACAAATAAATTTCATAAACTTCAGCTTAATGAATCCTAGAAGTCCAATTCAGAACATATTTATATAATCCTTTGCAATTGATAGGCAATTTGAGGGTTTTATTTAGTTTTTTGTTTTCTTTTGTTCGTGAGAGTAGCTTCTCTCAATAAGGGAGCTAGGCGCTCCCGAAATAAAGATTCTCACTGGATATAAATTTGGATCTCTCTTTCTTGCTAAATAAAGCGTAATACAAGGGACTGAGGGGTTTATTGATTCGCTGGATATTGCAGAGAACTAATTCTAAGCGTTGGCTATGGTTCTAAATGGAACCCAAGGTGCGAAAACAATTTAGTTTCCTTATATGATTTACCTTGATTTGGGTCAAACCTCTATCGCTTTCAGAGGTGAGTAGCTTGGGAATTGAAACAGGGTGAATTGGAAAAACAATTACATACCATTTTCTCGGATTGAACAAATTCTTGCATTTATTCTTCTCCTCTAAAATTATAAAGCTTGAAAATTCACAAAATGAACTTTACTCAAATACAAAGAACAATTAGAATGGTAGTTAGATGTAATCAATGAGCTCATTTGATGGTGAACATGTTACCTGTAACAAACAAATATGTTCCCTCCCTTCAAGGCAGTTGCAACCACTTGGAACACACTTGAGATCCAACAAACACTAACCATCCCTTTAAGGCAAGTACAACCACCTGGAACACACTTGAGGTCCCACAAATGCTAACTAGTTGCCTTCTCGATGGTGGAAAGACTAACCAGCCATTCTTGTAATTGCAACCCTTTCAACTCTTTTAAATTTCGTGTGTTGTTGTTACTAGAGAATCCTAATCACCAATAGAATAGAATACCTTTTGGTGAGTCTCCTGCTCAATAAAATGACCATTCGAAGCATTTTGCCTACGTATATCGCTGCCATGTGAATAGAAGAATTCAGGTTTCTTGGTTTAGTGTGGATTCAAGACATTTTTCCTACATATATGGCTGCGAGGTGAATAGAAGAATTCAACTTTCTTGGTTCAGTGTGGTATGCAATCGAAATAAGGTTTAACAAAGAACCATGCACATTTTAAGGAGGCAATGCCCACCCTCATTCAAGTTGTAGAGAGATCAGTATTAAGTATCACTTGTGCATAGTGCACGATGGGCATTGGGCGTCGAGTTATGGAAAAAGAGGGACAAGTGGTGATTTATATTTCATTCCATTGTCAATTTTTATTATGCCACGATCTATGCATGTATTATAGCTGTATATTTCTAAATTTTGTTTTGAATAACACACTTAATAAGTATTACTCCATTGTTTAATTTATTAAGTCGTGGAGTGATATTACATTACAATCATCTCGCATTTGAATGATTGGTCTCCAGGTCGGCATACAACCTATCTCCTTACCACATTGTTTTACAGCGTGTATCCACTTCACCCTTTTCACATGGTTGTCACGTGAAATTTGGATTGAATGATTGAGATGGTTTGGGAGAGATCTTATGACTATGGCGATTAGTGTTTTCAAGAATGCGCTAAACTACCAATTTTAGCATTCATCCCCTTAATTAGGATTTCTTCGTCCCTATGCTCTTGTGGTCGTAACTGTTGGGGAAAATAAAGGCACCCAACATAATCATTTTGGATTTTTTGATGCATTTTTCCTTGATTCCTCTAATCTCCTTGCCAGTTGTTGATTGGTTAACATCTTGATATAGCTCCCTTGACAAGTAGTTACTCAATGGTGGCACTCCGAACTTAAGGGTTTCAATACAGAGGTTTCAGCCTCTTTTTGTCTCTTGTTTTTTTTTTTTACTTACACTTTAGGTGAGGCCAACTCCTTCACACCTCAACAATGATAACAGAATGTGCTAATTTTACTATGATTTATTTTTCATGCATCAACAATGATAACATAATGTGCCCATTTTATTATGATTTAGATTTTGTGACTATAATAATTAGTTTCCCACTTTTGTTCTACGCCAACCCTCTTTGTTCCTAATGCAGCTTAAGCGAATGGTAAAATTTCTATCATCTGAGCGAGGCTTTCGTTTCCCCGATGGTAAATTCTTAATAGGGTACTTCATAAGTATTTTTTGTTCCTAGTGTTCATTGTATTCATTGGCCTATTCTCTCATCAAAATTTAATGAGGTTTTTCCTTCAACCTATCATGTTATCACTGAGCACAATCCACATCACTTTACCTATAAGTTATGAGTGCGGAGATCAAGTTGTACCGAAGTGTGTAGACTCGTGATTTCTCGGCATTCCCACACAGATGTTAAGAAAATCATTTACAAGTAAATGGAAGGAATATTGAATGACAAAGTTGGATGCGACCTGAATTCCCTAAGGAGTGCAGTCCATGAGGTAGCCAAGAAGTCATTGGTTACCTGCAAATATTTTTTTTATTTTTAGTCACTATTTTATACATGAAATATTCTAGAGTTGTTTTTGGTGTTATACAATCAATGAGATAATCTCTAATCAATTAATTAGTAATAATCTTTAATTTCATAATCTCTAATCAATTAATTAGTAATAATCTTTAATTTCATAATCTCTAATCAATTAATTAGTAATAATCTTTAATCAATTAATTAGTAATAGAAGCAAATACCATGTTACATTGCAGTTATTACCTTTATTTTTATGTTTTACTAAAAAACATAGATAAATAGATTTCTTTTTGGAAATATATCTATAACTACTTTTACCAAAATACCAAAATTATTTTGACTTATAAACTCCAATTTGTATGGATGTAGTAAATTTTTTTTACTAAAAAACATATATAAATAGATTTCTTACATATATAAATAGATTTCTTTTTTGAAACATATCTCTGACTACTTTTACCAAAATACCAAAATTATTTTGACTTATAAGCTCAAATTTGTATGGATGTAGTAGAATAGTATTTCATAAATTTAATACCAAATTTATTTTGGATAATAAGCTCAAATTTGTATGGATGTAATAAGCTTTAGTTGTAGCATGACTACTTTTACAATGTTGATGTACAGGTAGAGCGTGGGGCTCTTCATATCTGACAATGACTACCACTACCTGCGGCACTTGTTTAAAATGAAAAGGAAAACAACTGCACCATAAATTATTTGTTTAGTGCTTCTTCACCTACATTATCACAGATCCATTTTACACTAGGTTGTCATGTTTTATTAGTCCCTGCCATCTGGCAATGGCCAAGGATTATAGTAATCGAAAACGATGCAATTAGCATTACTTGAGCTGTTTTAACTTGTTTCTTAGTCCCGGCTCTTGATTTATAATCAAAGTTTTTTAACATAGATGGATTTACCATCTTATTTGGCCTCTTCCTGAGGTGAGGAGGCAAAAAGCATAGATTATAATCTATTTATTTGTTCATATTTTCAAAGCCATAAATGCTACTAAACTAATGCTAGCATTAATAGAGGGCATTAAATAACATGCTCTCCCATCTCTGATTCTTTAAAAAGTACCTAATGTAAACTAAATACTTTAAAATTCAAGATGGACGCAACAATAAACTTATTAAGCACTAACATATCACGTGCCAACATTGATCTCGGGTGGAGAGTGTAATTCAACCTTCCAATTATACTTAATTAACACACTCAATTAATACATATTACCTTAAATTTAAATTCATATTCCCTTAATTTATTTAAATTTAAATGAAATAAAAATTGTTATAAATCTCTAAATCTAAATATCTAATACAACACCATGCATAACACAAATACATATATAGCTATATCATAAAACCTAACCAAACCAAAATTTCCCAAGTACAAAATGAATAAATAAATAATTAATATCATATATATATATATATATATATAATAGCATTTAACATCTGCAATTGTACCATTATGAAATAATTTCTACTTAAAGCATTGTAATTAACAATTATAATTATATATATATATATATTATATATATATATATATATATATATATATATATAAATATATATATAACATTTTTGAATTCATTAACAGTATTAATAAAGTCTCCATGGCACTCATTGATAATATAGTTTGAAATTCAACACACCTTCTGATGACTCTCCGCGATAGCAAATGTCCCTGGCTACACCACATGGCAGTTGCACAACACATCTATGTAAAATCTGTGAATGAAGTATTTCTGCCATCTGTGAGTGCATGTTTGTGCTGTGGCATCTTCGGAATTCTAGTTCCAATTCCAGGACCTACAATTCCAATTCCAATTCTAGGTACAGCTGTTGCTGCATATCCTAAGCATATCTTACAATTCTTCTAGCCTTTGCCTCTGCGAGATCACAATAAAATCAATTCTTCTAGTGTTTGTGTTTGCGAGATCATAAGCAGATCAAGGTGAGAAATTCAATTCAACATCTCATATTGTTTTCAAATTCCTGAAGAAAAGGGAAGTTTTTATTTAAAAAACTAGGTTGCACTAAAGAATATGATGTAAAATGAAAAGCTTAGAATCTAGTTATTTGTCATCTGATTTTTCTAAGCTAGTTTAGAAACAGAATAGAATAAGTACAAAAACAGCTAACAAAAATTGTTCAAACTAATATTACTATTTTTTTTTTCCTGAATTTGAAACATTCATTAATCTAGAGGAATTTTACGCATATGGATGTGAATTGAAGAGCATACAGGGGTTAGAGCATTGGGAAAAGCTTCAGATGTTGAGTATCTATGGAGCTATTTTACACAGCTAGATGTGCGAAGCTGAAGAACATACAGGGATATGGCAGTTGAGAAAGCTTAGAGTCCTAAAGGTTGGTTGTTGTTTTTTGTTAGAAAACTGATTATTTACCTAAAAAGCAATGAAATATACTTGATTTACAACTAGAATTAATACCTGCAACTAATGGAACTACCCTGTCATGTGCTGGCTGGGTTTAAAACCCTAACCAACATCCATAACCTGAAATCATAGCCAGCAAAAGAAAAATATGCAGTTGGAACTTGGGTTTGTGAAGGCTAGGAACTCCAGCTTGGTGAATACCAAATTCCGGAGAAGTCGAGTAGT
Source organism: Pinus taeda (assembly GCA_000404065.3). Taxonomy (NCBI): domain Eukaryota; kingdom Viridiplantae; phylum Streptophyta; class Pinopsida; order Pinales; family Pinaceae; genus Pinus; species Pinus taeda. The sequence goes on from APFE030367952.1 coordinate 27,629, forward strand.
AATAGCATGAAGTGAACAGCTATGTGAAACTCGCCTGTAATGAAGCCAAGAAAATTGATTACCATCGTTTTCAAACATAAGGAATTTTAAAAACCCTAACGAATTAACTAAGATATCAGTTTCCTTTTTGTGCTTGAGGAGTCCACCTAGAAGTGGTCATCAATAAGCCACTAGCCACACTTGTAGCCTGGCCTAGCATAGGATTTATCCCCTAAACAAATTCGAACGGCACAAGTACTGTATTGTTGAGATGGAAGAGGTCAAAGTTCTAACCCCAAATTGAATGATTAGCGATGCAACCTGTAGTGCTGCCTAGCATCTACACCCTTCCTCCTGAGTACACGAAAACCCTGAGTAAACAGTAAGACTAGATTCTTATTATTTGTAGCATGGTTCTGGCAATGTGTTGCAGGTTCGGAGAGCCATGGTTCTGGCACAAGTGTTGCAGCTCTAGTGAGCCATGGTGGTTCTGGCAGTGTGTTGCAGCTACAGAGAGCCATGGTTCACCCTCCTTCATAGATCAATTTTCAAAAGCGTTCATCCCTTACTTGGCCTTGTTTCCCACATTCCATAGAAACACATTGTTGCATGCATGTCAATCACATGTCTCCTATGTAACGTGTTGCCTTGTCGTGAACCTAACAATACAATAACAATATCAGTCTCCATATTCATTTCAAAAATTAATAAGTGTTGGCATTATGTTTCAAGTGTTGTCCTTGATGGCAACTCACTCAGAGGTTGGTACAGGTGCTCAGAGGTTGGTACAGGTGATGGCAACTTAATCAGAGGACAGATCTCAGTACAGCAGGACAAGAAAGAGATATACGCAGGTTTATCAAAGAGAAACCGCGTATACACGCAGGTTTGCTTCAGTAAAAGCGCGTATATGTGGAAAACTTATCTTTGGTCCGTGGCGGTTATTCCTTGGAAGTTGTGCCTATGGTTTTGGACCATGGCGTCTCGACGAACGTGTTGATCCCTAGTTTCGAAGTTGATGGTATTGGTTTGTTATGGTTTTGGACCATGGTATTGAGCAAGGCCTAAGGCTATATAAGGAGAAGATCATTAGGCCAAGAGTTGTGAAAAAGTGAGGTGTGATGGAGATCTGATAAAGTGTGAGATCCAGATGCTGGTTATGGGTTGGTGATGTCTTGCTTGATCTGAACCAAGGAGGCACTCATGTGAAGGATGATGAATGATGGATTGGGATCTCAAGGCTTGGAATGATTATCTTTATATGGTTTGAGTTTGGATAGACTAGATCTATTGACGCATGTTTATGAATGTTATGATTTGGGTATGTTTTGATGTCTGAAGTAGCTGCAAAGTTATGAGGCTGAGTTTGCAGATCTGTACGCGGGTTGTCTTTGGTAAAAGGGCGTATACACGCAGTTTGGGTTCGTCAAAGTAGCGTATACATTATGAGACTTGGGTTTCAGGTTGCTGTTGATTCTAGTTGTTGTTGCAGAGTTGTGGACTCTGGTTGTGTTCTGTGACAGGGTTTCAGTATTGGGGGATTCAGAGATTGATTGTATTGCAATGGTGATTGTTC
>APFE030367952.1:33037-58608 GCA_000404065.3 Pinus taeda
CTGAGTACACGAAAACCCTGAGTAAACAGTAAGACTAGATTCTTATTATTTGTAGCATGGTTCTGGCAATGTGTTGCAAGTTCGGAGAGCCATGGTTCTGGCACAAGTGTTGCAGCTCTAGTGAGCCATGGTGGTTCTGGTAGTGTGTTGCAGCTACAGAGAGCCATGGTTCACCCTCCTTCATAGATCAATTTTCAAAAGCGTTCATCCCTTACTTGGCCTTGTTTCCCACATTCCATAGAAACACATTGTTGCATGCATGTCAATCACATGTCTCCTATGTAACGTGTTGCCTTGTCGTGAACCTAACAATACAATAACAATATCAGTCTCCATATTCGTTTCAAAAATTAATAAGGTCATCTGTCATTACACACCATTGGCTTTTAGATTATTTTGGCTAGGTGTCAATTTCCTCAGTAGAAACAACTTATTGGTATAAAAAAGTTGTTAGCCCATTCATGAAAGTTACTGGATTTCACTTATTAGACTAGGTTACATCTAATAACTGAAGGAATCAGTCATGTTGCCCCTTGAGGACAATCGTCAGTATTCTCTGTAAGTGTGTAGAATATTGTTGTTATAAAAATGTTTGAACTATCTTAGACTTCTGTTAATGGAAATTAGTGTTATTAAAATGTCTAAATTATGTAACACCATTCTTGTAAAAAAAAAGTAAATGTAGAAGATTGATTTGTCAAATCAAGCTAGAGATTGTATAAAAGTAAAATACACCCACTATATTCAATAATAAATTGGATAGGGAAAATGTATTCTTTATACTATGCAGGAAAAAACTATTGTTATACACTTTCATGTAAAATATTTTTTTTTTAAAGCTAGAATTATTTTTCTTAAATATTGAACTTAATAACCATATGTGTGGCACTCTTTTCCTTTCCTAAGCATTTAGCAGCTTTACCAAAAAATTCATACAGTAGGATATGGACTCTGGAAACAAATTCACTGCAATTGAAATCAATATACCAGCCTATGGACTCTGTAATTTTCAACACTGATGTATTAATGATTACAAATTTTCGGAATCAAACAAAAGAAACTCAACAACATTGACTGCAATTCGAATCAATATTAAATAAAATGCTCTGGTATATTCTCCTCTATTTGTCTAAATACAATGGGAATGCAAAGAAATGTTCCCTATTATATCTGCTTGAACACATGCAATTATTAATGTAAGTTCAAAACACTATGAAAGCAGATCATGTAGAATATGCAAGTGATTCTTTTGATGCAGTAGCTTCTGTTGATCTAGCACCAGTACCACCGGGCCTTTTCATTACTACCTTTCACTAGCACCGGACTTAGGTCTTTCACTGGGCTTTAGATTTCTGGATCAATATTATTAATTGTGAGCACGAGACTCAGTTATTCCTTATGCTCATCATGATTCAGTATTTCTAGAGATAGACCCATTTATAGATACAAATCTAGTTAAGAAACATAAAAAACAAAGATAGCTCGTCGTGATTCAGTTATTGATAAGCGTGATTCAATATTTCTAGAGAGAGACCCATTTACAGATACAAATCCAGTCTAGAAGCATAAAAAGCAAAGATAGAAGCAACACCAGATCTATCACCAACAGCAAAGCTACCATCTCGCCTGGTGTACCTTTCATTCCCACCAAATCGAGACCCAAACCTTTGTGTTCATTTTCTAGTTTCTTATTTTACTTCAACATTGATTGATGCAAGAACGTATAGTAGCAACTGTTAAGCTTGAGACAAATAAGCTGATGTGTCAATCCACGGAAAGGGTTGCCTCTGTTTCAATTGCTTCTATTTTATCTTCAGTCAGCGCAACAATTGCTTTTGTTTTCTCTTCAAACAGCAGCAGGGACTTGCTGCTTCACAGCCTCCCTTGTTTAAAATGAAAAGGAAAACAAGAGCACCAGAAAAATAAGATTTTAACTACACTTTTAAAGTTTTGACTCTGCATTTTTAATTTATCTATGTTGGGATGAAATGAATCTTTGAATTTGTGGTACTTATTAGTCCCTACCTCCGACATAGCAGGGAATATCGCGTTCGCTCAATCGTTCACGAGCTATTAAATCACTTTAATAATATATTGTCGTACATCTCAAGTTTAAACCAATGTTTTAAATAAAATATTCTGCTCAACAAACTTTTATCCAATGTTTTTGTTTCGACCTCTTATTGCCGGTTCGATTGTATACTTTTCTCAAAACTTAGGATAAAGACTTTGGGGCTCGACTGCGTACTTTTCTTAAAACTTAGGATAAATAGTTTGGCGGGCTCGACTCCATGTTTTTTCGTAAAACTTTGGATAACTAGTTCGAGTTATGGTTGTATATGGTAAGAGACACGCATAGATTGCATGCAGTCCAAGTGTCTAGGTGTTTGTGCTCTCAGTCTACTTCTTCTCGCCATTTATCACTTCACAACAACGTGTTCAGTCACCCTGCCTTGTCTTCATGCCTCGTCTTCATTCAAGCTCTGCCACCATTGTACACCTGCCACCATATGAGCTTCAAGGTCTACAGATTCTTAACCCCTCTACCTTTGCCCTAGTTGCATTTTTTTCATGCCCTCTAGGTACTTGCGGAGGAATTTGTGGAGTGATTCAAAAATTCTAGAGTGGTTCTTTTGCTTCCTGCAAATATAGTTCACACATATACATTAGAATTTGTAGAGTGTCATCTTGTCAATTGTAGAATGGAGTTAAACACTGAGATTCTGAGTAGCATTGTATTCATAGCATCCCAAAAGTCGCTCAAAAGTGTTCATAGCAAGCTCAAAAGTCTTCAAAGAATAAATAAATCCCAAAAGTCGCTCAAAAGTGTTCATGGCAAGCTCAACGGTGTTCAAAGAAAAAAACAAAAACCAAGACAATGGAAAATCTGAAACCAACACACTGAAAGGTATGTTCAAATTTTAACAATTATTCAATATATAGTAAAAGAGCTAGAGTACAAATATCAATCACTAGTAATTTTGTTATAATTACAAAAAAGCAATAGCAATACGTGCTTACATTTTCTAGGTTTTATTTCTTGTTTATGCTTGCAAATCAATTTATCTCTATTCATTGTATTATTCCTTGGTGTTGATGTCATAGACTACATAACTCCATACAAATATACAAAGAGAGAATGAACTTCTTGCAAATGTACAAAGAGAGAATGGTAGAAGGAAAAAATGGTGGCCTCGATCATACCTAAATATATTTAGGAAAGAAGAAAATTGTAATTTAAAATTGCAGGAAGGAAAAACTGGAAAACAAGGTTTTTGTTTTCGTTTTGATGCTTTCAATGTTGAATAAGAAGGTATAAGAAGGTAAATGGTGGCCTCAATCATAGGTAGAAATGTTCATGAAGGAATAAGCATTTTAACTCTGTTATGATCTGTAAGCATTTCAAAATGTTGGTTATTGATACCTCTACTGTTATAATTTGCAGAGTTGGAGTCTTCCATCATCGCATTATCATGTATAACCAATGTGCAAAAATTCCTGAACCTCTGAACAAAATCACGTCACCTCATCATTATGCATACAAGTTTTCATCTTCTTGGTATAAACACATATCTGCAACTACTACCATAAATGCATACATGATCTAACAAAGAGTTAACGCTCTCTGTTGCATAACCATACACATATGCGTTAGCCAGTAAGAATATAAACAATGTTTTATAAATGCATATAAATTAATGTTTAGCAGCATCAAATATTGTTGCATAAACCAAAACCCACTCGAGCCTGAGAAAAGTTGGACTAGCCCTTAATTTCTTTCGACCAACCTGGGTTTCCTTCGACCGACCAACCTTTTTCCCAACTAATGGGTTCAACGCATCAGCTCGACTTGCGTCGAGGCAAAGGCATTAAATGTTTTGAGCTGAAGGTTGGACTAGCACTCAATTTCTTTCGACCAGCCTTGGTTTAGGTTGAAAGCAGTTGTCTTTTGCTAGGGCTCCTGCATGATTTTTATATTTCATTTTTCTCCAAACAGAGTAACCTAGCGAGTGCAACCTCATTGAGCTTACCCCCACGCAATTGTATCTTTTCATTGGTCTAGTTGATCCACTGGCATTTGCTACAACAAGTTGCCCTGACGCCTTCATCTCTGTCCCAATATAGCCTCCATATTAGTTTCTACCATAGCCCCTAAACTAGTGGATCTGCTTCCAATGGGATTCTCAGACGGTCTTCGCGACCGCCTCTTGTTGATTTTGATTAAGGGGCTTGGAGTGGGTTTTATGAGAGAACAGGGATGGAGAAAAACCATAATACATGGCTGAAATTGACTATGCATGTACCTCAAATTATCACAACCCTTAATTAACCATCAACCAATGATGAAGATCACAAAATTAGGTGACAAGAGATGTCTTGCATGCGCCCATTTGTTGACCACTTTTCCACGCTGAAATAGCATGACCTTGCATGTGTATCTTGGTCATGCATGTGTATTTAATCCTTCCACGTGTTCCTCATACATGTCTTTGTCATTCTCCAAAGCTGCTCCATCCATAGAGTAACTTGTCCCTCTCCAAATTTGCTCCATCCATAAAGTAACGAAGCAAAAGAAGCCATCCATTGATGCACCCTGTTATGAAATTTTTACTACATAGGCTCTCTTAGGCGATGAAAACAAAGGCACATCGAAGGAGTATCTATTCAGAAATAGATGTTTCCTACTTGCAGTCCTTAATTTAAATAGTCATACTGATTTGATAATCACCCTATGAGTAACATCAGTTGAAGTTTTATTAAACAAAATGTATTACAAACTCATGTGCCGGTGTGTGTTATGAAGGTATTACAAAAGCTCAATATAATGCACTGTGAAAGACCCTCAATACTTAAATTTATTTTTAATATAGAAATATTAAATAGTTTAAATATTTGGCTTGGATATCAAGCACGGAGTGATCAAATCTTAAAGGTGTAAATTTCCTCATAATTTATACTCGAAAAAAAAATTAACCTTAAAAAATTGAATCGCTTCAACACTTAAATAAATTCTAAAATTAAGATAAATTAAATTAATATTAATCTTCCCATACTTCCCATACTAAAATAATAGCAAAAACATAACATTAAAATATATAATAAGTCGATATTTAATAAAATGCTAGAATATTAAATATATTATAATACTTTCCTTTATCCCAGCGTCCTAATAATCCCCATCATCCCTTTTAAAAAAGAGCCATGCTCGAGTCAAATCTCACAGGTTGGCTGAAGTTGCAATAATAAAATTGAAATCCATCCATCCAGGGCTATTCCACCTTAAAAGAAGTTTAGAGATCCATCCATAGGAAGCATGAGTTGCACATAAAGGTAATATAAAATTACATCGACATAAAAGTTTGAAAATAAAATTACATCGACATCGACATCGACATAGGTGATGTACGTGATGTCAACGACACGCAGATACAGATAATTATTGCATATCTGATGACATGAAGATCTGCCATGTCATGTCGAAGTGCATAGACATGCACATAAAGGTGATGTAAAACCTTTGAAAAGAAAATTGTATGCATAAAGTCCGGCATCGACATAGGTGATGTAAAACCTTAAAAATAAAATAAAAATGAAGGTGATGTCAACGACACGCACATACAGATAATTATGATGAGGATATCATATTCAATTCGTACCAGATTCAATGCATCGCTCCCACGTAAAAAAGGGAGGCTAACGACAAACAAAACTTAACTGTTGACAAGAATAAGATATTGCTTCAAAGGATGATGTAGAAGCACCATAGACAAATCCAACTAGAAAAAAACAATTCAAGACTTGTATGTAAAATAGTAGAAAAGGACTACCTAAGGTTATGGATGGAGAAACCTTAACAAGAAGTGATAGGGTATACATAAAAAATTCACATCCTAATTTGTGGTTGGATCATAATTAAGTTTTAATCCAGGATAGATGTAGAAAGGATAAAGACTTGGAGGTGGTATTAGGGGCCTTTGATCATTGACTTAAATAATTGAAGGAAATGCTTGGATCTAAGCCAGGAACATGTGTTAATCCAACTAAAATGGGTCTTGAAACATGAAATTTGAATGGAGTCATGAAATGAGGAAGTCTCGAAGGCATTGAGGAACAAGATAAGAAAGTTCATAGGATTTGAAACAAACATTGATTTAAAACTCAATAAAAATGTTATAAGAATTCTAGTGGAACTAGATTTAAGGGGGATTATTAAAATAAATTGAGATATTACGGGTAATTATAAAATATTCAAAATTTTGAATAATTGAAAGCTTCCTTTTAGATGTTGAAATTGTTGCATGAATGGTCATGTGTGAGTGTGCCTCTTATGTGGGATATTGCATTGCTTATGTGTGTGAACCAATTGTTGATGGATGTGAATACATCCATTATATGTGTTACTTATATATGTGGATGTAACAACCGCACCCCACATTTACCCACTTTTACAAGCTTACCAAGATAAATATGAGATGAGTGTAACTATAACAAGATCTGGCCTCCAAGTTTAATTTATGGAAGTGGGGCCTCCAATCTAACAAAAAATGACATCCCTCAGAGACCATTAATGACCACTCAGGAGGCTACAAACCACCCCAGGTGATCAATCTCTAAGTTGGAGCCTTTTTTCACTAGTTTTACTACCAATTTCACCCTTGACACTTCATGCATGCAGTTATGAGGTCCCAACCCCACCCTTAAGCATACTTCCATGCGGTTACGACCCAAAAAATCCAGTTCTATGCTAGTGATTCTGAGATCTAGCCCATGTTTATAGGCTAGCCAACGAACCACTGCTCAAAGTTGTCTGTAACTTTCGAGAAGCATGGAAATAATGATGACGAAACCAACCAATCAAAACTCAAGCAAGAACTTAACTTATACATGCCTAATCCATGATAAACATTCTGTCAAACATATGGTAAACATGAAAGCTACAAGTCATGAATGCATATCTGACCATAAATTGATAATAGTCATCTGAGAATCACCAAGAAAGCTCTATGCCCTCTCTATATGGTTGTAATATCACTAGTTAGCCCATGCATTCATCAACCATTCAATAACTTATCAAAATATGGCACAAGCCATAGATACATTACATCATATAACCATAATAGATACCATGACAAATCAGCCATAATATCACCATCATAATCAATAGAAATACTCATAAATTACCATAGGAATTAGCTCATAATGACATATGAAAATACCAACCAATTCACGGACTTCCATGTACCACCCGACCATAGATTGGGCTTAACCAAAATATCTCTTTCATCCAATCACCCCTACACCATATTCTAAGCATGAATGTGGGATCATAAGGGTTAAACCAAAATATAACCAACCAGGGCTTCTAGAGGCCAAACCACCTCAACCCTCAACCACAGTGATCTCACTTATACGGTCTAGAAATCATTAAGATCAACTAGATTGGTCTCAACCCAAGTTGTCCAAGGCTCCAACAACTAGTAACTCCACCCACAATATCCAAGAATTCCAAGTTGTTATAGGGATCTAGAGCATTTATCCCAACCCTCAGGCTCTAGGGATTAGTAACTCAACCATAGCCTCAAGGGAACCCAAATTGTTTAAGGGATCCAGAGCGTTTGTTCGAACACAAAACTATAGGGAACTTGGGAACCAATTAGAAAATCCAAAAGGGAAATCCACTACAACATGGTTATCCAGGAAATTGCAAGGCAAGATTGAAATCACTATCAATATAGGCAGATCTCCATGCCAATGAAAGCACATAACCAAGGAATCACATGCATGTATCATGCATCCATAAACCACTAAGGAAATCACACATGCAACCTATTACCTGCAAAGTATCCTTGTTGTAGCTATTGATCCAACCTTTTTTCTGATGCACGCCAATTCCTTTCTTTACCTTTGCTTGCTTTCTCCAAGTAAAAGTGAATGCTAGAGTGCTCCAATAATGCTCCAAGAATTCTCAAAGTGTGAAAGAGTGTATGAGAGAGAGAGAGTGAAAGGATGTATCCAAAACTGAATTCACGAAAAGTTGTAATGACCAAAATATGTGAATTTTTCTCTAATGCCTTTTTATCATTAATACCTCTCATTTCTTCAATTTCCTTAATTTTCCTCTAAGTTCCCTTGAATGCAAATTTTTGTCTCTTCAGCTCCCTTTTCTCCTATTTTCCTTTATTTCTCATAATTAAATGCCAACTATTGCCTCTTTTCCTTTGTCAATGCCTTTGCCAATTTCCATAGCCATAAATATACCACAGGTGATGCTCACTTTAATGCTTTTCCCACCATTCATATTGGAATATGTGTCCCATAACCTTGGTCTTATTTTATTTACATGGAAAATCAGCCAAGGGATGTTATAAACCTCTCCCCCTTAAGGGAACACCATCCTTAGTGTTCTATGACGCTTATAACCAACAACACATGACACCCATGGAGCTTTATAACATAGCTCAATGCAACATTTACATCATACCAAACTACTGAAACCATGAACACCATACTAATTATTGGAGCTTTATAACACGACTAGATGTAATATTTACAACATACTATTTATTGGAGCTTTATAACACATCTCATTGCAGTATTTACAATACACATATGCATATACATAAAACCAAAACACACATACCCAGCACATATGCTCAACCAACAAACAAGGAAGGATACAAATCCCACATTTGATCAGTCATCTCCCATGTAGCTTCATTGGGCCCAAAGTGAAACCATTAAATTTTAACCTGCTCGATTGCTTGGTTATTGAGCATAAGTTATTTCTATTGCAAAATGCATTGTGGCTCTAGATGGAACTATCCCTCTGGTTCCACCTGTAATATAGACCAATCAATCACATGATCAACATCCTGGACATATATATTAAGCAAAGAAACATGGAAAACATCATGGAATTTCATTGTTGGCGGCAGTGCAAGTATGTAGGCCACTGGTCCAATCCTCTCAAGGATCTCAAAAGTCCCACAATATCGAGGTGCCATATTGGCACATGATCCAATATTCAAGGATCTCCTCTTGGGTTTGATGTGTGATTACACATGCTCCCCAACCTAAAAATCCTTGAATGCTCTATGTTGATATGCATAACTCTTTTCCCTGTTATGTGTTGCCTTTAAATTTCTCTTAATAAACTGCATCTCCTGCTCTATCTTAGCCAACATATATGTCCCAATCAACACCCTATTCATTATATCACTCCACCTGATAGGAGTATTACAACTCCTGCCATAAAGAGCCTAAAATGGACTCATCACCAAGGATTCTTGATAACCATTGTTATAAGAAAACTCCACTAGTCGAAGATACTCCTCCCACTTCCTTTGTTAATGCATGACATACATACTCAACATATCCTCAAGAATCTTGCTAACCCGCTTTGTTTGTCCACTATCTACAAATGATAAGTTGTGTTGAAGGCTATCTCAATCCCCAAGCTCGCAAACAACTCCTTCCAAAACTTGGAAGTGAACTTAGCATCTCTATATGATATGATCTTCTTGGTAACTCCATGCAACCTCACTATCTCCCTGATGAAGATCTGAGCTACCTCACTAGCTAAATTGGTAGACTTAACCGCAATGAATTAAGCCACCATACTCAACCTTTCAACTACAACCATGACAAATTCATGTTGTTTGGATGTCCTCAGCAAACATGTAATGCATTCCATGGAAATGGCCTCCCATTTCCATTCTAGAATCAGAATCGGATGCAAAAAACCAACAAGATTCTTACACTCAACTCTCCCCTACTGATCGTCCAAACATTTGGCAACAAATTCAATCACCTCTTTCTTCAAGTTTTTCCAATGATAAAACTTCTTAATTGTTGTCAATGTTTGTTTTGTATCCCGGGTGGCCTGAATATGGCTTAACATGAAATTCCCTCAAGATAAGCTTCTTCAACTTAATGTCATCTGACACATAAATTTTGTTCCTGAATCTGACCAAGCCATCTATTATGAGGTGATACTGGTCATCCCTATCACCTTCACCTTGTTGTTGCAATCTCTGCTTCAGTTGTTGGTACCTATCATCATGTTTCCTTAAATGTAATATTTTCTCCTGTAAATCTATCCCATATGAACTCAGTTAAAATGTGGTTCACCTACACTCTCCTACTAAGAGCATCTACAACCTTGTTCTTCTTTCCCTTAATGTATTTGATCTCAAAGTCAAACTAACTGAGGGTAGCCAACCATCTAGCTTGCTTGACATTCAAATTGGTTTGGTCAAACAAGTACCTCAACCCACTATGATCACTTATCAAAACAAACCTCTTGCTAATAATATAATCTCTCTACATATTCAATGCATGGATATTAGTTGCTAACTCAAGGTCATGAGTCACACAATTCCTCTCATGCTTATTCAAATTCCTAGAATCATACCATACCACCTTTTCTTCTTGCACAGGGACTCCACCAAGTCATTCCTTGCAATCATTTGTACATACCACGAATTATTTATCTAGATTTGTAATATTTAAGATTGGAGCATGTGTAATAAAATGCTTCAACTGCTCAAAGTTGGATGCACACTCCTCTGTCCATTCAAACTTCTTCCCTTTTATCTACAAATATGTGATAGGATAGCCAATCCTTGAGAAGTTCTTGATGAAATACCTATAATAACCTGTTAATCCCTTGAATGATATGACCTCATCCACATTCCTAGGAGTTAGCCACTCCATGATAACTTTAATATTTTTCGGGTCCACTGCTATCTCTTCCTTAGAAACAACATGTCCCAAGTAATGACTTTAGTTTGAAAGAAATTTCACTTTTTGAGATTGGCATACAATTGATGCTATCTCAACAATATTAATACTACTTCGAGGTGTTCTGCATTCTCTTCCTCATTCTTAGAATATATCAATATGTCATCAATAAACACACGATCACAAACTTGTCCAAATAAGGATGTGACACACTATTGATCAAACACATGAAAGTAGTTGGAGCATTAGTAAGACCAAAAGGAACCACCACAAATTTATAATGCCCAAACCTAGCATGGAATGCAACCTTGTACATGTCCTCTTATTTGATATGCACTTGATGATATCTGGTTCTCATATGAATCTTTGAGAACATTTTTCTCCGTTCAACCGATCAAACAAGTCATCAATCCTTGGAAATGGGTACCTGTTATTGATAGTTACCTTGTTCAATTGCCTAATCCTTGGCAATGTGTATCTGTTATTGATAGTCACCTTGTTCAATTGCCTATAATCAATTCACAACTTGAGAGTATAATCCTTATTCCTTATAAAAAACATTGTTGCAACCCAAGGTGACACACTTGGCCTTATGTATCCTTAAGCTACAACTTCAATTCCACCAACTTTGGAGTACTCATACTCTATGGTGCCTTTGATGCTGGTGTTGCTCCTAACATAAACTCAATAGAGAATTCCACATCCCTATGAGGTGGTAACTATAGAATATCTACAATAAATACATCCTGAAACTGCTACAAAACATGATACTTGTTCAAGACTTCCACATCCTCAACACCCTTCCCTTTGCCACTCGAAATATGCACTGCAAATAACAAACATCCTTTCCAATGGCTACACTTTGCATGCATATTTGTAACCAGTCTCATGATGTAGGATTCTTCTTTCCCTAAAATATTATCCTTTCTCCATCACCTTCCAGACACTCAATATCCTTGTCATAGCGATCCACTTTAGTCCTTTGAATGAATAATCAGTCCATGCCCAAAATCATACTGTATGATCCAAAAGGAAACACATTTAGATGTGTTGATTGTTAGGTCCCTATACTACTAGTGTATCCCCTTATTGTTATTAGTGCAACCCCCTTAATTTTATTTTTGTTCCCATGTAGTCCCCATGTTGTTGTTATTGTGCCCCATAGAAGCCCACTATTGTTATTGTTGTGCCCATATAATATTATTGCTATGTAGGTTCTAATTATATTGGGACCACTTAGACTCCTATATATAGAAAGAAGGTATTTTAATTTGTATTATCCAATAGTTGTTCATTTGTGTAATGTAAATGATTTTTCCCCCTCGAAGAGGTTGATTTTGAAGTCGTTGATCTATCTTTTTGTGAGATGGTTTCATAACATTTGGTATCAGAGCTTTGGATTCTAGAGTTTTACTGCTCCAAAATAGGTCATCGTGGAATATTCAATATCACTTTTTCTCTACACAGTTTCAAATGCTAAAACAAAAACCCATTTGAGCTGAAATTGTTCTGAACCTTGGGTCCGAATTTCAGATCTTGTCTCGCTTTATTTTCGGATATATGATCTGAGGACGTTAGGGTTTTTGCAAACTCAAGAATTCCATCACAAACAGGCGATCATGGAATTTCACTATAATTCGTTTTCTACCAAGGTTCAAACTCTGAAATTAAAACCCATTTGAGCTGAAATCTTAGTGAAGCTTGGGTCCAAATTTCAGATCTTGTCTGGCTATATTTGTGGAGATATGATCCAAGAAAGTTAGGGTTTTTCCAGGCTCCTGAATTACATCCCAAACAGGTGACCTTGGGAAAATTGGCATAATTTTCTCTATGAGTATCAGATTGAAATTTCATCAGAAGTTATAGAAAGAGGATGGACGTTAGTTTTTTGTGTGTTATTTTTTGGCTTGAAGGTTGAAACAATAACACGTGGCAATTTGTACAAGTTCACTCTACTAAAAAAATGTATAATCAGGTCATCTTGGGAGATTAGGCATAACACTTTCTTGGAGAATCCAATTTTGATCAAACTAGTGGCGTTGGAAAGTGGAGTTAAAGGGATAACACAGTTCACAATTTCATACCTTGAAGATCCAAAATTTCAAAGATATGTCAGATTCAATATCGAGCTCCTACAAAGTGAAAACAAGTGTGTAGTTTTTAATTTTTATTTTTTTTTATTTTGCATAAGTTTGGTTTGAAAAATTAGTTTGAAGGGATTCAAAGGGCATAATGAAACATAATTATCATTAATTGATTCCCCGAAGAAATAAATGGAAGCACCTAGTAAGCAACATGAAAGCGCTAGCATGACTCATGAAGAAGAGGAAGAAATGCAACATGATATATCAAAATTACGAGACCAAGTGCAACAAATTTCACTATCACAAAAAGTAACATAAGTTAGTATGGATGGTTTAAATAAAGACATGGAAGATAAGATGGATGGTATGAAAGAAAACATTGAAGATTGGAAGGAAGACATGGAAGGTTGGAAGGAAGGTTTGACAAAGTTACTACAAGAAAGGCTTCCTAATGGCGAAAAGTTAGTAGAGCAAACACATAATGAGAACAAAAGAAATGTTAATCATGATTCGAAGAATGACAACATTGAAGATTTGAAGAAAGACATGGAAGGTTTGAAGGAAGGTTTGACAAAGTTGTTATAAGAAAGGCTTCATAATGGCGAAAAGGTAGAAGAGAAAACTCATGATGAGAACAAAATAAATGTTAATCATGATTTCATAGACTCTAACGTTGGAATAAAGACCCACCATGTTCCAATGATCGATATGAGTAAGCTTGATGGCAAGGATACCGTAGCATGGATACTACATATGGAACAATATTTTGATCTCCATAATGTGCAAAACACACAAAAGGTATGCATTGCAACTTTATATTTGGAACCCAATCAATTTGTATGGTATCAATGACTTTACTCTCATAAACAAATTGTCACTTGGGAAATTTTTATAAAATAAATTATAGCAAATTATGAGGATATAAAAAGCAACATTTTTTTAGCCAATTGATAAATCTCTAACAAAAAGGTTCAATGGTGGAGCACATTAATGACTTCCAAAAATTGAATATAAGGGTAAAAGATATTACCAAGGAGCATAGGATTGATGTGTTCATAGGGACATTAAATGATAACATCCAACATGAGGTTCACATTTGGGGAACCTAATTCATTGGAGAAGGAATTTAGGTTGGCAAAAAAAATTGAAAGAAAAATTATGGAAACAAGGAAGCCTACCAATCACAACTATAAACATGGAAGTGTTTTTTCCCCTCGCCTTCCACAACCTACAAGGTTGACACCACAACAATTGGAAGAAAAAAGAGCAAAAAGGTTTTGTTACAGTTGTGATAGAAAATACACTAAAGGTCATAAGTGTGCTAAGAAGAAATTATTTTACATAGATTGTGAAGAGGAAGAAGAAAAGGAACAAGAAACATCAAAAGAAGAGGATACACACCAGGAACAAAGCCTAGAGAAAGAAGAAATGAATCTGACCATATCTTGTAATGCATTGGCTAGAATAACCACTCCTCAAACTATCAAGATAGAAGGACGTATCAAGAAGAAAAAGGTAATAGTGTTGATTGATTCAGACATTACTCATAATTTTATTCATTGTAATATAGTGAAGGAATTGATTTTCTTCCTATATCCAGCGCCAGCGTGTCAAGTGACGGTTACAAATGGAAGAACCATAATTCCCCTGGAAAGTGACATAATATCAAGCTATCCATGGGAGAATATGTGTTGAATAGTCCAATGCTTTCCATTCCAATGGGTTGTGTTGATGTTGTACTAGGAGTCCAATGGCTACAATCTTTGGGTACAATAAATTTTAATTTTCAAGAATGTTTCTTGATTTTTTTTTTCCCAGAAGGAAAGGAAGTTGAATTAAGGGGTATCGCATGGAAGCTGGGAAAGATAATCAGCTTTGACGGCATGACAAAGCTTCTAAAGAAAGAATAATGTTGTGTAATTGCACAATTATGTTCACTAGAGGTTCCCATGTCGAAATCATCTATTTTTCCAGATCTCCAAAAAGTCTTGGACAATCATTCCAAGGTATTTAAGACTCCCAAAGGCCTCCCACCTATTCGTGATCATGATCATGCTATTTATTTGATTCCAAGAAGTATTCCTCCAAACATTGGGCCTTACAGATATCCCTATGCACAAAAGAGGGAAATTGAACATATGGTTGTAGAAATGCTAGAGGCTGGTATAATTCAACCTAGTCAAAGTTCTTTCTTTGCTCTAGTAGTATTGGTGCACAAGAAGGATGGATCATGGCGTATGTGTCTAGATTATAGGGAGCTTAACAAGCTCACTATTAAAGATAAATTTCCCATTCCTCTCATTGATGAATTATTAGATGAATTTCATGGAGAAATTTACTTCAGCAAGTTGGACCTTCATGCAAGATATCATCAAATCATAATGAAGACTGAAGACATTCCGAAAATAACATTTAGAACTCATGAGGGTCATTATGAATTTTTGGTCATGCCTTTTAGACTTACCAATGCACCTTCTACATTTCAAGGTTTGAGGAATTCCATTTTCAAACCCTTCATTAGAAAATTTGTGTTAGTATTTTTTGATGATATACTAATCTACAAAAAATCTTGGAAGGATCATGTTCAACATGTTGATAGAGTGCTTAGACTATTGGAGGAGAAACAATTATATGCAAAAACCTCCAAATGTTTCTTTGGAGTACAAGAGGTGGAATATTTGGGTAATATTGTATCTCATGAAGGTGTTAAGGTAGACTCTCAACAACAACAAGTTCTCCAACTCTTAAAGGATAACCTCACTTTGGCACAGAATATAATGAAAAAATAGGTAGATCAACATCACAACAAAATAATTTTTGGTGTAGGCGATTGGGTACTTCTACGGCTACAAACATACAAACAAATGTCCCTCAAGCAAGCTAAGAAGGATAATAAATTATCACCAAAGTACTATGGTCCTTACAAGGTGTTGCAAAAGATTGGTACTATGGCATACAAATTGGAGCTTCTTGCATCTTCGCGAGTGCCCCCATCTCTCCATGTTTCATGCTTAAAGAAGGTTATAGGTGACAATCTCCTAGTTCAAACAATATTATCAGAACTTGACAAGGAAGGAAAAATCATATTGGAACCCGAAATAGTCATGGAAACCAGAACCCGACAGCTACGAAATCGATCAATTTTAGAGTATATTATCAAGTGGAAGAACTTACTCACTAAAGATTTCACATGGGAGGATGAGAATTTTATACAGAAGCATCCAAAACCACTCAAGCATTGTGCCCATATAGTTCTCATGTTGTTATTATTGTGCCCCATAGAAGTCCACTATTGTTATTGTTGTGCCCCTACAATATTATTGTTATGTAGGCTTTGATTATACTGGGACCACTTAGATTCCTATATATAGAAAGGAGGTATTTCATTTTTATCATCCAAGAATTGTTCATTTGTGTAATGTAAAGGAAGTTGCCCCCTCGTAGAGGTTGATTTTGAATTCGTTGATCTATCTTTTCTATCTTTTTGTGAGCTGATTTCATAACATTGATGTAGGCATACCGTTCGGCTCAAATGAAAAATATCTCACCCAATGATGAATTGTTCTCTTGCTCCCTATAGCCAACTTCACCAACCAATATTCTGCACACACTTATTTATTTAAGCAACATTTATCCACCAGGTCCGGACTAATTGAGCCGAGAGGCTTATTCGATGTGTAAGTACATTCGTCCCTCCACAAAGTTAATAGTGCCTCTTTCAAATAAAAATAAAATATCTTACGTAAGTACATATCTTGCATGCATAACGATATGCACTAGCCCATACAGTCCGAGTGTTTGAACCTGAAAGCTCTTATACCACCCTATGATATTAGATATCACCTAAAGAGAACAAAGCCTCCTTTGACACCACCCTATAATAGCCTCACCCCACATTTACCCATTTTAAAAACTCACCAAGGTAAACATGATATTAGTGTCACTATGACATGACTTGACCTCCAAGTTCCATTTATGGCAGTGGGGCCTCCAATCTAACAATAAACCAACATCCCTCAGGGACCATAGACCACTCAGGAGGTTGCAAACCACCCTAGGTGATCAATATCTGAGATGTAAACTTTTTCACTAGGTTTACTCCACAACTGCACCCTTGACACTTCATGCATGTGGTTATGAGGTACCAACTGCACCCTTAAGCCTTCTTCTATGTGGTTATGACCCAAAACTCTAGTTTTATGCTAGTGGTTCTGAGATTTGAGCCACTTTTTTAGGCTAGCCTTTGGACTAGTGCTCAAAACTACCTACAACTTTCCATAAGTATGGTAATGATGATTACGAGCCAACCAATCAAAACTCAAGCAAGAACTTGACCTATACATGCCTAATCCATGATAGGCATTTCATCAAACATATGGTAAACATGAAAGCTACAAGTCATGAATGCATATCTAATCATAATTGGTAACCTTCATCTAACAATCACCAATAAGGCTATATGCCCTCTCTAGCTAGTTGTAATAACACTAAGTATCCCATACATTCATCAACCATTCAATAACTTATCAAAATATGAAATGAGCCATAGAGAGATTACATCATATAACCAACATATAACCAGAATAAAGACCATGGAAAATCAGTCATAATATCACCATCATAATTAATACAAATTCTCATAAATTACAATAGAAAAATAGCACATAATGACATATAAAAATACCAACTAGGTCAGGGACTTCCATGTACCACCTGATGACAAATTGGGCTGAAATGAAATATCTATTTCATCCAATCACCCCCATGCCATATTCTAAGGATGAATGTGGTATCATAAGGGTTAAGCCAAAATAGAACCAACCAGGGCTTTCAGAAATCACTAACATCAACCAAATCAGTCTCTACTGAAGATGTTTAGGGCTCCAGGAACTATTAACTCAACCCACAGTCTCCAAGAATCCCAAGCTATTACGTGGCTCCAAAGCGTTTGTCCCAACACTCAATCTACAGGGACTAGTAAATCAACCCAAAACCTCTAGGGAACCCAAGCTTGTTCAGGGCTCTAGAGTGTTTGTTCCAACCCACAACTATAGGGAACCTCAATATCAATCAGAAAATCCAAAAGGGAAACCCACAACAACATGGCTATCCAGGTAATGGAAAGGAAAGGCTTAAACCATTGTCAATTCAGGAAAATATCCATGCCAATGACAACACATAACTAAGGAATCACATGCATGCATCATGCATCTACAAGATAGAAAGGAAATAACACATGTAACACATTACCTGCAAAGTATCCCTGTTGTAGCTGTTGATCCAACCTTCTTTCTAATGTGCACCAATTCCTTGCTTTTCCTTTGCTTGCTTTCTCCAAGTCCAAGTGAATGCTAGATTGCTCCAAGAATGCTCCAAGTGTGCAAGAGTGTATGTGAGAGAGAGAGAATTAAAAGAGAGATCCAAAAATGAATTGACCAAAATATGTAACGACCAAAATCTGTGAATTGTTTCTCTGGTGCCTTTTTATCATTGATTCCTCTATTTTCCTTTATTTCTCTTAATTAAACGCCAATTATTTCCTCTTTGCCTTTGCAATTTTTCCATAGCCATAAATAAACCATTAGTGATGTCCATTTTAATTTTTTTCCCACCATTTAGCTTGGAATGCATGTCCCATGACCTTGGTCTTATTTTATTTACATGGAAAATCAACCAAGGGTTGTTATACTGGATTAGGTGCATGGATCTGCTACAAAGAGTATGTGCATAAATTAAGTATCATGATCCTCTAGAATTGGCAATGACCCACTTTCAAATATAAAGAGCATAATTTTATTTGTCACTCTAGATGCTACTCTGCGAGATATAGGGAAATGTATTTGTCTCTATGATCCCTTTATTTCAAGCCAAAGAGTAGATTAGAACAACCCCTATGTGTTTTAGGTTATGTTGTAGAGGCTATAACCACCCTCCAAAATTTTTCCTTAGCTTTGTTTTGGAGCCTCCCTAACAACCTTTCATAATAGAATGTCTTGTCTTGTCAAGTACACAAGCCTCAACGATTTTCTTGCAGGATGACAGCTTGTACATCAAAGCTTGTTGCATCCCCCTCACAGGTTGTTTCGCTAGACTTGGTCCAGTTGCATGTTGAGTAGCCTCCTCAAGAAATTGTGTAATTTTGGAGGGAAACCAACCTTCCTTCTAGAAATTGTGCAATTCTGTCCGGAAGCCTACTGGGCTCCAGAATTGCGTAAGCCTACCTGTCACTGTTCATTGAAAAATTGAGAAATTCATCCTAGTAGGGCTACTCAGCCCAGAAATTGCACTTCCGAGCAGCAGTTAGCTGCTTGATGAGCACCAGTATTGCAGCAAGAATGCTGCAACTCTTGGGGCTACCAACTTTACTTTATCAACCCAAGGTTTGTACAAACTTGGAGGTTACAATGTTGTATACACAAGTAGATGCAATGGGTCCACTCTTTATCACTGTTGAGCTGGCGATAGACCACTATGGTTTCTCAAAGCAACCTTCTATTGATTTAGAAGAAGTTTGAATACTAACAAAGAAAAGGGAATTTTGCACTAATTGGGAGAATTGAAATATTGTCTACTGTAGTAAGGAAAGACTGAAATTAATGCTTTAAACTCTCCACTCATCTAACTAATTGCTAAGAGATCTTACCTCAGAAGAATTCTAAGCTAACATGTGTGTAATCCTAACTGTCCTAGGTATGCAATTTGAAATAACCAAACATTCTACTACTGTGCATATGGATGAACACAATAACTGTTTTTTCCCTTTTTGTCCTTTTTGTGAAAATCTGAATGCTAAATCTTCGTGGTGATGTGGAAAATGGGTTAGATATGGTGATGGAAGGTCAGATGGCTTAGGAGGCAAGTAGGGGTCTTCTCCTATCTTCCTGGATGCTTTTTTCACAAATTGGCCTCAAAACAGGCCACTACAGGTCGTCCTATAGGATGTCCTAATTCTTCCTACAGGATATCCTAATGCTGCTACAGGATCCCCTATATTCCTATAGGATTCGGCCTAGATATAGGAGTGATTTGGAAGGTGGTATAGGGCCTAGGGAAGGTGAATGATGGAATAAATCAGGCAAGGGAGTGGCTAGGACTTCTTCAAAGCTCACAACAGATTTTGTAAGATGGTTGGATTTGCTCAACAAACCTAGAAAGTTGTTCTTATGGAATGATGAATTGGTTGAGGGACTTGTTGGATTTTGGTGATCATAAATGGATGAGGTTAGGCTGGGGTTGCAAGAATGAGATCTTCCTGCACTATGGAAACTCCTGCAATACATACATTACTGGCATTTATCCATGAATCATATCAAATAATAAAGATTTCTAATCAACTTAAGTAAACAAAATTTCATTATTTGGTTGCCCAATTCATGCATGGAAACACTTGCAGAAGATTGTGAAACACCATGAAATCTAATACAAAGATGAAGATATCAGAAATGACAATTGAAACCTATTCTTGAAAACTGAAAAGATGCTGGCCTAAATAGCATAAAACCCTAAATTTCATAAGAAGTCATAATTCTGTCTTTTTAGGGTTGAATAGGAGTTTTTCCTCAAACCATGGTCCCTTGAGGGAGAAGTGAGGCCAAATCCACCTACTATCAGCCTTTTTGGTATTCCTTTACCTCTCTAAACTACTGCTGAAGCTATGCACAAATGGAAGCAAACTAATCAAATTTACCATTACTTGTAACGAAACATTGCTAAAATCAATTCAACACTTAATCTATGAAATAACCTAAACATACAAATACAAGAAGAGGAGCCTTTGCTAGTAGGGTTGGGCCCTAACCCAAGAGCTTCAACCCTCTGAGTCAACTCAATGCTGGATCAAGGAAATTCTCATTCTCATTATCATATCAGAAAAATTATATAATTGAAAATGCTTAGTGCTCTTACATAAAAAAAATCTAAATCCTAATGAGGCTCTAGGCCTCCTTATTTATATAACTGAATTTTCCAACAACTTCCTTAAATCTAGGGAGGCTTGGTTCCCAAACTCAAGATGAACTGGCTTTGAACTGTCACTGGCTCGACTGCCCATGATCTCCATGACTCAACTGCTTGCAACTTCGAGCTAGTGTGATTTGATTGAGGAATATTTGAATGAGTGGGGATTTAATGAGGAGGATATATCTCCTATAATCTCTCCTCCTTGTCTCATTCACATTTCTGCCCTTAATTAGTCAAAATTGCCATGATTTTCTCTCAAAAACCTGCAATCAATGCGCATTATGCCATTAGACATACATCTTACTTTTACTCATCTTATTAAGCAAAATATAAATAAAACATGTAAGGAATTATGAGAATAGTTGATTTTAATAAGCTTGGAGGTGTATTAAGGCCCATATAGTTTCCCAATGATAAGTCTCATCATCACCCCCCTACTGAAAGTGTTGCTCATCCTCTGAGCAACTTAATCTATATCCATCTCCTTCATTGCTCTGGTGGCCTCCCTGACATCCCATGCTTCTGATGTAGTTTCTTCTTCTTGTGAATAAAATCATGCCTTGCTCTCTATCTCTTCCAATTGCTTTCTTTCTTATTCTTCTTTCCTTCCTTCCAACATTCCTAAAAGTAGTGGTGGATTGAGTCTCAATCCAATCCAATTGACTTCGAGCCTTTGTAGATCTTGCTTGTACATGGGTGTTTTGTTTAGTGCCTCTCTCATTCTCTGAGTAGAATGGTATTCTCTGATTTTCAGGCTGTAAGGCAAGATGTTCTATCTCCTTTGGCAAGCTTGCATGTTATCATCTCCTAGCAATCTGAACATGTCTTCAAAGTGTGTGACTGCTTGCTCTTGTGCAGCAATGTACCTAGGTGCAAGCTTAGGATCATTTGCAATCAGGTTGTGGGCGCTGATGACAGCCATTGGATTGGATTGTTTAGCTTTGATCATTATTGGTTCTATCTCTTCTCTTTCCATTACCTTTTTCATCTTTGTAGCTCTTGCCTCCTCATGATTCATCCATGATGCTAAGGCCATCAATTGCAAATCTCCTAGTTTTGAATTTGGGTCCCACACATTCAAATCTATCAAGGCCAAGTTGTGTAGGTAAAACTTAGACATCTTTTCTCTATCTTCCAAGGTGTTTTGATCATAGAGATCAATGAGTTGTCTATAGTCTTGGAATGGAATAGTGCCTCTCTATGCTAAAGTCTTAATTTGGAATTGTAGCCATTGTTCCTTGAGATACAAGGCATAAGACCTGGTTGGCATCCTGCACTGGATTTCCTCTAAGGATAAAATGGCCATAGCTTCCAGATTGCTTTCCCTTTCTTGCAACTATCCCCTTAGCCATGCATTCTCTACTTCTAATTGATCTTTCATCATTGCCTCTTTGTCTCTTATGTTGCTCATTTCTCTACCCATCTCCTTCAATTTCTCCTCCATGTGGCCTACATCCTCCACTCCTTTTGATTTGGCAATTTGCATCCACCTATGTGTCCTTACCCTTTCTTTCTCAAGTTCAAAGAATAAAGGGATGGAAAAATTTTGTGGGATAACCCTACCCCCTTCAATGAACCTGTAGTAAGAGTTGAGGTTGGGTTGTGGACTAGGTTCTTTGAGTTCCGGGTCTTCCTTCTTTGTTTCTAGTTGAGTGGTATCTTCTTGGTCCATTTTTTGAGTTTCCTATAGGATGGCCTTTGCTTCCTGTAGGTATTTCTGTGTCCCCTGTAGGATACCTTCTCCCTTTGATGAGGAAGACCTTGTGACGGGCCTCCTAACATATGTTATGGGAGATTTGAGAGAGGCTTGTCCTGATGATCCTTCTCTTTGATTTTTCTCAAGGGGAGCTATCTTTTGTTGCTGCTTTGGTGAGTCTTCAATAAAAATAGGCGTTTTGGTGGGTGTTTGAGGCCTTCCTTACCTAATCCTTGTGCCATTTCTTGTCCTAAAGTACAGTGGGGTTTGTATTTGTCGTTTCCTTTTTCACTTGATAGGTCTACTTAGGGAAGTAAGAGAAGATGTTGCCTCTTTCTCTGTGGGTTCTAGAGATACCCTTGGTGATTCTTCCCCTTCTTTGCCTTGAATTGTTGATCTATGTTCTTCCTTTTGTTCTATCTCCTCTTTTTCATTATCCTCCTCATCCTTTTCTTTCTCTTTCTCTTCTTCATTTTCCTCTTCCTTTTCTTCATATTTTTCCTCCTCTTTTTCCTCTTCATTTTCTCCCTTTGTTTCTTCATCCATCTCACTAGAAGTGGGGCTTTTGTCATATTCAAGAGGTTGAATTGCTCCCTCTACTTGCATGTATATATATAATATATATATATATATATATATATATATATATATATATAGATATATATATAATTGTATTATTGATATATTTTTGCTTTAATGTTACATATGAACTAAATATAGAATGAGCTACAACATCATGTAGTATAAATATGTATTTTTGCATGTCATTTATCAACTCCATATTAAGTGATGAAAGAATTACATATCTCTCTTGTACTAAAAGGTATATTAATATTTTCTTACCTTCAATCGCTTATCTCTCTATATAAAGTTTGATATAAAATAAAGGTGAAAATTGAAGTATTTTATTTATGACCAACATTGATGTTTTTGTTGTTAGTATTTTTTAATTTATTAATCTAAGTATTATTTTATTATTTTAAAATTTAATGTTATGTGGCAACTTCTTCCTCATATTGAGCTGCAGAGAGCCTCAACACTCAACAATGTTTAGCATGGTTGTCAATTTGCTATGGTTATGGTTTGAAGACTTCTCAGCTCGCAAGATTTGGTTGCATTGCATTCAGAAAGGTATTGGTGTGAAGTGAAGGAGGGTTACTTGTTCTTGGCTTTAGATGTCACTTGTGATTCCCTTGTCGATATGATTAGAATTTCTTAAGTCTTAGTTAAGTTAATAAGTGTAAAATTTATTAAATTAAAATTTAAACTAATAATATAATAATTTAAAAAAAAAAATAGTATTATTATGGCAGTTTTTCATTTTGGACCTTTTAAATTCTAAATCTTAGTCATATTATAAATTTGTAATATTATTTGTAAAACTGATTTGATTTTGGGTTGTACCAGATTTTTCATATATTTTGTCATATCCCTTGACTTAAGAACTTTATTGTATTTACATGTATATAAGTTTAATATTTTAGTTAGTATGCTACATTAGAAATACAAAAAAGTATTTAATTATCAATAATATTGCTGATAATAATTGATTCCCATTTGTTGTTGTTGTTGTAAAGTTGTATTTATGTTTTATTTTATTAAAAAGAAAAAAGAAACAAGTGAGAAACTAATAGTTGAAGTACAAATGGCTGAAAGAGGAAAAACATTTAATTTATTTTATAAAATTATTTATCCATCAACAATTCCTAGGCATCTAATTTGGGTGATTAAATTTAATTCTAAATTTATTATATTGGTTAAGTTAATGTTCCTTATAATGCATGAAGATGTCTCCATAAGCGGGAAATGAGAGCTCATGAATGAGAAGCTAACTACCTACCACTTGTTGATGAGGTGGAGGCATTTAACAACCACTCAAAATGGTTGATGGATAAAAATATCTGAATTTTCTGGCTTTTGTCTCAAAAATTCCGGTGAAAAAGAGGATTGTGAGATTGAAGAAAAGTAGAAACAGAGAACATACAGAGAAGATAATTGCATGCCTAGTTGCTCAGGGGGACCAGCAGAGGTTGTGTCAAGGAAGGGAGGAGCCAAGTACTTGACTCTTTGTTTTCAGAAAAAAGTCGGTATTTCTAGCTTTATTTTTTAATATGCCATAAATTATTTATATTTTGTTTTGTCTCAGAAGTTAATTTATGTTTTGTATGCAAAAATGAAATAGAAACACATGATTATTCATTGAATGTGTATGTGTGGATTATCTTTTCTACAATTTCTCATTCTAGTCTTTGAATGCTAATTATGAAGAGGATTTCACATTTGAATGAAATTTCCAATAGACTAGTAGTTTGAACATACAGATAACCTTGGTAAAGATATACTTTCTTGATTCTACAAAAGTGAATGTTGTGGTGGAGGTAGCAAAATTGGCAATCTTTTATAGTAGAAAACATTTTTATTATGAGAGTATTAATACATAAAGGAAATTGTATCACATGAGAATACACATTATTCATTTCGATATAAGAAGAGAACACACACACACACACATGTATAAGAATATGTAAAGGAAAATAACAAGTTCATAATAGGTATATAATTGTACAAATGTTTCATCCTACAATTAAAGTATAGACTGTATTTATATTTTGACACTTATTTATATAGAAATATATTCTAACTACATTGAAGTGTTAGACTCGTGGAAATATGGTTATGTATAGAATTTATCATCATTACAAATACAAAGAAAAAGGTTGTATTTGAAAATTTCATATAGCACAAAAATAAAAGATTAGCATACTTTTTAAATAAGAGTAAACTCTTTCCTTTTAGATAATATTATACAAAGTATGAAAACATACTATACAATAATAGAAAGAAAATATATGAAGAGAAAATATGTGAATATAATATATATAAAGCCAACACAGACTTAAAAGTCTAGATACAAATGTATCTTTTTGTAAAAACTTCTAGTGATCATTAAATTTATTTGAAGTTATTAGGGAAACTTTTAGGGGTGAAATTTCACAAATGGGCTATTTTTTTGACCTTTTCTAAAAACAATATTAGCCAGTTTTGTCAAAAAGTCACCTATTTTTTACATATAAATGATTAAATGGATG
>APFE030367952.1:58944-73178 GCA_000404065.3 Pinus taeda
TAAAAAATACGATGGAAGTTATATACAAGTCTAGTTACAAGAGACTATAGCAAGAAGAATTTTATATTAAAACGTATCATATACGAACTGTACTAAGACTCTAACTAGGCAATATTGCCTATAATATAAAAAAGAGTGCATTTTCCTCAAGGAAAAATGCATTCTCCATATTACTTGACATGATGAAAGAGAAACCTAAAGAATATTAACAAGACAATATATATTGTCTTGGTTGTAATACAGTTTCCTCACCCCGAACACTCAAGAAAAACCAAGTACTAATCCAACCTGGAAACAAAGTGAGTTGTAAGTTAAGAACTGTGAGTTCCATATTAACTAAATGCTGCTCAAGTTGAGGAATAGGGAAATTAGAATTACCTGAAACAAGTAACATAAGAGTTTTGGGTTATTATAAGTTAATGCATAAAACAAAGAAATATTTTAAATTACAAAAACTAGCCCACAAATAAGGAAATGGTTATACCTGTATACTCAAGGAACTACTCGATTACTTTGCTTGTCACAAAAGCAGAATACACCAAAATTCTAACAATTATTAATCTATGAGCTTCCGTGATAGACTAGAGTAAAAAGGAAACATTGTTAATTAGATCATTGAAAACCTTTCACAGCTTAAAAAAAACCCTAAACAGAGGAGAGTGGAAAACCCTCTCGGTTAATCTTTAGGAAACCCTCCTAAATAATGTTCATGGTTATTAACAAGGGTTTTTCATTCATAACATACACAAGTCATAGAAAGAATGATGAAACTAATTACTATCCCTTTAAAAAGGAAAGAAGATAACAATATTGTCTTCTAGGGGGCGGTTACCTTCTGAAGAATGAAATTTTGTATTAACAATAGCTTGAAATTGTATTATAACCCTAGAGTTTTACAGAGAAGGAAATCATCTCTATAACCCTATAGGGTTTAGTGGCAAAAGCTTTTGAGGACTTAGCCTTTCAAACATGATACAAACAAAAAGAAACCTAAGTGTATATAATTTACCTGCAACCAGAGAATTTCTACAGAAGTAATCCAGTAGAGGCAAAAAACTTATATAGTTGCTTCAAAGAAAAAACTATAGGGGAATATAAAACCATAGCATAAGGAAAAGATGAGGATCCTCCAAGTTAAAAATAACCATAAAATGAATAATATTAGAGTATTGTTAGCCCCAAGGGTTAGCTCAGTTGGTCAAAATCGGTGCCTCGCCATTCGAGAGGTCACAGGGTCCATTATGCTCGAAGTCCTTGGGGTTAGGCCTTGCTAGTGGGCCGCGGGGATAGATTCCCTTCAGGGATGATCAGCCGAGATTTTTCCGTGGATGTAGCAACCACCCATTGACCAAGCTGTCCGTCAACCACAACAGAATAAAAATAAAAAATACTAGAGTATTGTTGTACTCAAAACAAGTGGTGTAAATACCCAAAATATTTATGTGTGAATACAATGCTGACCGATTTGTTGTGGAAGCATTGGTAGCCAGAATCTACCTCCTTCATATCAACCTAGAAAACCATTTCAAAGAGCTCTAAAAAGAAATTATAAAATATCAGTATATATTTATATACCAACCACCTAAATAAGAAAGGAAATTTGAAAATTTAGTTGAGTGTAAGTTCTTTTAAAGCATAATTTACCTCTGGTGTTGGACCTCGGAGTTAATTAATCAAACAGTCCTTTCTATTGGAAAGTAGTGAAGTCAACTATCGTTCTGAAAACACATGGAGGCTATTTTTCCAACCAAATAATTTGATTTACACATGTTAATACTCCCTCAAGAGAACGAAAAATTCCATTGAAAACCATAACAAAAATCTATCCGTAGAGAGTTGCATGTCCAAGAATACTTGCGGAGTATAATGAAACAGAGAAAAGAAAATTACACAAGTCATTAAACCTCTTTGTAACCCTATATTAAAAGTAAATCATTGATTTAGAAGCCATGAATGTATATCGTCAATGAGTTAAATATGGAATGAGATACGTGGAAACACAAAACAACCATCTTGCTTGATGATCAAATAATCCAGAAATGCAATTAGATAATTCCATATTGAAAACAGAAAGAGAAAGGTTCTTGTTAGTCCCTGCCTCCAGCATAGCAAGGATTATAGTGTTCGATATGGCGTTGACTGACAATTAAACACTTCTTTGACCAAACATTTCGCTTGCGTACAAATATTAACCAAAGTTTTTGCTAGAAATTTGGCTGCACCAAAACTTTAAGCAAAGTTTTCAAATCAACCTCTTATTGGAAACTTCATGTTTCCCGAGGCAACTTTAGATGTACAAAGTGATTTTATCCAAAGTTCGGATTTCATTTCTTCTTTGTCTATTTTGTGATATCCAAAGTAACTTTCGCTTCCTGTATGTTGCCACTACCATTTTCTTGGATGCCACTTGTTCTTGTTGCCCTGAATTCTATCACAACTCTTTGATGCCACATGTTCTCATTGTGTCTTTGAGCTATCAACAATAACTCACAATAAATCCAATCGGTGAGTTGAGGTAAACTGCGGTCATTTCTATGGATTTAATCGATGAGTTGAGGTAAACTATTGTCGTTTCTATTCTCTTCAAAGCCAGTAAATGTTTTCATTGTCATCTGTGAATTATAAACAATAACTTACAACAAATCCGGATCAGTAAGCTGTGGTAAGATGCGGTCAGTTCTATTCGCTTCAAAGCACTGCAGAAAA
This sequence comes from Pinus taeda, assembly GCA_000404065.3. NCBI lineage: Eukaryota > Viridiplantae > Streptophyta > Pinopsida > Pinales > Pinaceae > Pinus > Pinus taeda. Next base: position 61,651 of record APFE030367952.1, read on the forward strand.
GAGCAGAAAAGACATGCATGAGAGTCACTGTAAAAGAGACATGATTGACTATGAGAATCACTTCAAGTGAGGTAAGTTTAATGGTTAATGTTCATAGTCCAATATGTTACCATGTTCTTCTATCTATTTGAATGTTTTTTTTATTTTTCTATTAGCAAACTTTCACTGAAATCTAAGCTTTCAGCTAGTTAGAAACTGAATTATCAACAAAAACATGAGACAACGAATACTATTTTTTTCAACAAAAAATGAAAAGTATTTTTTTAAGTTCGAAAATCCCAACTCCTAGTTACTCCATTCCTGTTCAATTTATTTTATATTATAATTCCTAAAGCAAAGACGAGCTGAAACGCTAAATGCTAAACACCAATATTACCTGAAACGCTAAACGCCAATATGACCTGAAACGCCAAACTCCAATATTACCTTAAATGCTAAGCTGTTTTAGCACGACTCTAATGGTTTTGAACAATGTCCACATAGTTATCCATGAGAAATAAGTCATATTTTGCCAATTAAAAATTACTTGAAACGCTAAACACTAAACACTAAACACCAATATTACCTGAAACGTTAAACACTGAACTCCAATATTACCTGAAATGCTAATCACTAAACTCCAATATTAGATTCTTAGTGCTCCAGAGAAAATAACATTATCCATGAAAAATAAGTTGTATTTTGCCAATTAAAAATTACCTGAAATGCTAAACGCTAAACGCCAAACTCCAATATTACCTGAAACGCTAAGCTATATTAGCACAACTCTAATGGTTTTGAACAGTGCCCACATAACCCCTCTGGCTTGTTATAAATATTCACTTCCATTCACTTCTCCTCCATCTCTCAGTTACATCAAAAAACTATTTGTGGCATTATGTTTGTGTGTGCAAATGAAGATTGTAGGTGTTGTGATAATGGTCGTTGTGGTCCTAGCAATTGTCATGAGCTCATGTGAGGCGCGGCAAGCATCCAATGTGAGGGAAACTTATAATTACTATAACCCACAAAGCATTAGCTGGGATTTGGGTAAGGCCTTTGCATACTGTGCTACCTGGGATGCCAGCAAACCCATGGAGTGGAGGAAGAAATATAGGTGGACTGCCTTCTGTGGACCTATTGGCCCCCATGGCCAGGAATCCTGTGGAAAATGCTTGAAGGTATATATATGCATTTCATTTTATAGAATGGTATATATATTTATGTGCATGTTTGAAAAATTTAGAATGTTTAAAAACTAAAGATTTATTAATTCTAAAATATTATGAAATCAATAATTTAAATAAAAATGGTCTTTCCTTATCAACCAAATATTTGATTTATATTTGTTGACACAAGTTACTAATAGAGACACTGGTGCATCTGTGATACGAGAATTGTTGATCAATGCTCCAATGGTGGATTGGATTTGGATGTGAGTGTTTTCAGCTAGATTGACACCGATGGAAAAGGACGCAATGCCGACCATCTCATGGTTAACTATTCATTCGTGGGTTGTTAAGCGGACATGCTGCAATGTCCCTAAAAAAAATGTAACTGAGAACAAATCCATCCACTACGGGAAGATGATATAATGTCAATCGATTGGGGCCAACGCGCTGAGATAAGAAGGATGGTTAAGTATCATTTACAAAAGAAGAAAAGGGGACACATATGACATATTCCACTTATCAATTTTCTTGTTTCCTAGGCCTGCAGGTGTAATACATGCAGACTGGTGACATATTCCACTTATCAATTTTCTTGGCTTTCATGGGCTTGCAAGTGTAATCCATGTAGACTGGTGCATTCTGTTCGCTTTTGTGGGTGTGCACGTGTAATGTTGTGATTATCATATTGGCACATTCAAGGGCATGATTTGGATTTTATAGTATTTTAATAAGTGGCTTTGAGTTCTATAGTGCACACCCATGGCATGGTTGGGCAAAGGAACATATAACGCACTAAATCGAGTTTTAATTGAAAAAGGGGAAAATACTTATTTATGCTTCACCTTTCTAAATTAATAAAGGATTAAAAACTTCCCATAGGCAAGAAATCGACCTGCAGATATCTTAATTCATAAATAAATGTCAGTGGTAATCGAATTATATTTAATTCATCCACTAGCACGACTGGCTAAGTCGAGGCCATTGAACGTCGAGGGTTGCTGTGTACACCCATCACAAATCACAAATGGTTGTATAACATCAGAATTGTGAATAGTAAACGTTTTAAACATGTATATGCCATAAATACACATTATAGTAGCAAATGTAAAATGTACTTTCAAATTGGTAGGGACTACCATTGCCTGCAATCCTTATTTATATAAGTGTTGACTCACATAATTGGAGCAAGATATAGAAATATGTCGGTGGCACTGGTAAGTTGTGAGAGAGTTATAAACATCCTGTCAATGGAGTTTGGTGAGTACGTTGCCAAGAATTGGCTTATGTAAAAATTAATGCATGGATACATACTGTACATTAGACTAGGGTCCAATATCTTAAGTAAGTCAAAAGGGAATTTTGGATAATAGACAAAGGATAATATAATTACACATTTACTTATGATGTGAACATTGGTAAAATGTTAATATTTTAGTGAATAACCAATAAGGAACATGATTTAAAGTGACTCTACACATAAGAAAAGAAAATGTGTATTTACTATGTATATATATTATTTTTCAAAAAGTGTCAAAGAGAAACCAATGTCAAGATGAAAAGGAGAAAGACAAATTTAATGTTAGGAATAAAATGTAACTCAATATTTTTTCTTATTATTATAGAAACAATGTAAACATTTGGATAAAGCATCAACCTCAAGTACATTACAAGGCACTCTTATATGATTTAAAATGATAAGAATGGAGCCTCAAACAACTCTGGTAACAACTAATCTCTTATTATAGTTGTCTATAATTAAATAAATTGTTAATGTAACACAAATATAGTTATCAAACCATCAAACATAAATTATACGTTATAATTTTTTTTTTTAAATGTTGATATTATACGGTTTTTAGAAGTGGTATCAAAACTATAGTTACAATGTTGGGCCTCTTTTGGGTCCTGGAAATATAAACTACTACACCTGTCATGAATAGTTGTATTGAAGAGAAAAAAAATTGAAAATAGTGGAAGAGTTTAATGGTCAAACATTTGTGGAATCAGCTAGGGGTGAATCAAAACATGATATTGAGTTGGGAATGGTTGAAGAAGGAACAAATAATGTAGAAGGGAAAGATATTGAATCACTGCAAGATATAAGGAATCTAAAAATTGGTCTGGATTATATTAAAGAAAATCAGGAAAGGTTGATCAAGCAAGATAAGACTAAGAAGAAATTGATGGGTACCTATTAAGAAAATTGGAGAAAGAAAAGGCTAGTAAAAAGACTCATGGGAAGAGATCTAGAAGTAAAATTATTAGTAATACAAGCAGAAGTAATTCAAGAAATTCTACTGATAGTGAAACCAATAAGTCTAGTGATCAAGATGAACAGAAACCAAGCAATAACATTTATTCATCCAAAAAAAAGAAATCATCTTCTTAGTTACAGGGATAATTTAATAAAATCAGACCTCCCCATTTCGATGGTGAAACAGAAGAAGGATTTGAGTCATGGCTCCTCAATATGTCCAAATATTTTGAGGTGTACAAGTATCTAAGTAAACTTAAGGAAATATTGGCCACAGACCATCTGACTGGTAAGGAAGCTTTATGGTGGCAAGAAAATAAAGTTATTAAAAGAATCAGAGGCAATATTCTAACTTGGAAGTTTTTCAAGAATGAATTAAGAATAAATACTTACCTTAAAGATACTTTGATGAAAATGCTAGAGAATTTCATGAGTTGAAGCTGGAAAAACTCACCATGGATGAGTTTGTCAATAAATTCATGAGTCTGTTAAGGTATATTCCATACTTGAAAGAAGAAAAAGTGAAAATCCAAATATTTGTTAGTTGTTTACCTTTCTCATACAGAGAGAATAGAATTTGATCAGCCAAAAACAATTCAACCAGAGAAAACAAAATGGGGAAAGCTATAAAAGATGGGTGTCTAAAAAACCTGAGAAATTCAACAACAAGAAAAAGGGGTTTAAAAAGCCCACTTTTGCAAAAAGTGTGCAGGCTGGAAATTATAACAGAAGTTTAAATCAACTGAAAAATATTGGATAGAAAGAAGGAATTGTTGTAAGCAAAAAAAACTTTAGTGAATCTATGAGACCACCCATAAAAATATTGGGTTTGTGGTGAGAATAACATGTGGAGAGGTTGTCCACAGAATCCACTAAAGGAGAAAATAGTGCTAAATCAAATTTAGGAGGCATCATTTGTAAATGATGTAGCCTATAATATACCAAAAATCAAGGTTGCATTGAATGGGAGAGAGGCAGATCATTAGTCAACTATGGTATAAATACAAGGTAATATATTTGACAACAATGTATCTTTGCTTATAAATATAAGATCTAACTTATGTTATGTCTCGCATGTTGTAGTTGAGAAATGTAAACTCGAAAAGGAAAAACAACACAAGCCTTGGTTAGTACAAATAGCTATCTAAACCAAAAGAAAAGTGTCTAAAATTAATAAGAATTGCACTATAGACCTGAATGGAATTCAAATTGTTCTTAATTTGAATATTTTACCATTAGGATCTTATGATGTCCTCATAGGAATGGACTAGTTAGAAAAACATAAAGTGTTATTAAATTGTCTAGACAAGTCCTTTACCTGTGTGGACAATGGAGGAAAAGCTTGTATGATTCAAGGAAATCCAATAAAATCCTATGTAAGGAAAATTGTTGTTGTACAAATGAAGAAATATGCTAGGAAAGGGTGCCAATGGTTCATTGTTCAAATGCAAGAAATATCTGGAAATAACCAGCAACCATAATTATCTAAATAACCTGTATTAGAAGCATTTAAAGATGTGTTTCCAAAAGAAATACCAAGAATTAATTCAATAGGGGACATTGACTTCATAATTGATCTTCCACTTGGTTTTGTTTTGGTTTCCAAGGCCCCATATGGATTGAGTATACCTGAGTTAATGGAACTAAAGATTTAATTGCAAGAATTATTGAACAAAAAGTACATCAGACCAAGTGTATCTCTTTGGGGAGCACATGTATTATTTGTGAAAATGAAAGATGGAACATTGAGGTTATGCATAGATTATAGACAGTTGAATAAGATGACCATAAAAAACAAATACCCCTTACCAAGAATAGATGATATATTTGATCAAGTTAGGGGAGCTTCTATATTTTCAAAGATTGACTTAAGGTCAGGATACCATCAAATCAAGATCAAGGATGAGGATATACATAAGACAACTTTTTGTATTTGTTATAGGCACTATGATTTTCTGGTGCTTCCATTTGGGTTGACTAATGCACTGACCATATTCATGTGTCTCATGAACAGTGTGTTAAAGCAATTTGTCATTGTATTTATAAACAATATTCTAGTATATTCAAAAAGTAAGGAAGAACATGATCAACATATGAAGATGGTTCTCCAAAATTTGAGATATAATGAGCTTTATGCTAAATTTCGCAAATGTTCCTTCTACCAAAAGCAAATATGTTATTGTGGACATGTAATATCAGAATAGAGAATTGTTGTGAACTTGGAGAAGGTAAAAGCAATTTTGGAGTGTCCAACACCCAAGAATGTGGAAGACGTTAGATCATTTATGCGCATTAGAGGATATTATAGGAGATTTATAGAGGTATTCTCTAAAATTTCTTATCCAATCACTAATCTATAAAATAAGGGAATCAAGTTTGAGTGGAATCCAAAGTGGCAAGCTAGTTTTTACAAACTAAAATAGCTTTTGACAATAACTCCCATTTTAAAACTAGCTTATCCCAATAAGGAATTCAAGGTGTGCACAAATGCAAGCAAGGAAGGATTGGGAATTTTAATGCAAGATGGTCATGTCATCTGTTATGAATTCATAAAATTGAAGGAACATGAGATAAACTATGCTACACATGATTTGGAATTAGCATCAATAATTCAGGAATTTAAAATGTGGAGACACTATTTGATAGGGAGAGAATTTTGTCTAAGGATAGATAATTTGAGTCTCAAATATCTGTGTAACAAGCCCTAGTTTATTTTAAATGTAAATAAAATAAGACCAAGGTCATGGGACATGTATTCCAAACTTGATGTTGGGTAAAACATAGTGATGGGTATCTATGGAAATTGGAAAACTCATTGGCAAGGGAAAAGAGGCATTAATTGGAATTATTTATGAAAATAAAGGAAAATAGAAGAAAAGGAAGGTGAAAAGACACAAATTTGCAAGAGAATGAAACTAGAGGGAAAATGAAGAAAATAGAAAAATCAATGATAAAAAGGCTTATGAGGATCAGTTCACAACCTTTTGTGAGTTCAGTCTTGAAGCTCTCTTTCATTCTCTCATTCTCTCATACTCTTGCACACTTAGAGCATTCTTGGAGCACTTTAGTATTCACTTGGATTTGGATAAAGAAGGCAAAGGAAAGCATGAAGGTGAATGGGAACAATTAGATCAGTAGTCACGGTTGGATTTCTTTGCATGTAATAGGTTGCATGTGTGATTTCCTTGATGATTTCTGGATGCATGGTATATGCATGTGATTTTCTAGTTATGTGTTGTCATTATCCTGGAGATGTGACTGATTTGACAGTGGTTTTAGCCTTAACTTTCCATTTCCTAGATAGCCAAGGTGTTATGGGTTTTTCCACTTGATTGTTTTCTGGTTGGTGTTCATGATCCTTATAGTTGTAGGTTGGAACAAATTCTCTGGAATCCCTAGAAGAGATTGAGTTGAGTTACTAGTCCTGGATCCCATGTTAGGACAAACGCTCTAGAGCACTTGGTGGGTTGAGTTATTGTTCCCTGGAGTTGGGTTGGACAAATGATTTAGATCCCTAGAAGGCTGTGGGTTGATTTACTAGTTCCTGGAGCCTTGAACAACTTGGGCAGAGACCAATCTAGTTAGTTTTAATGTTGTATGGCCGTAAACGTGGAATCACTGGTTGAGGCTTGAGGTGGTTGGCCTTTGGAAGTCCTTTGGAAATCAGATTTCTAGCCAATTCAGGAATATGTAGAACACCTGGAAGTGTTCTAACCCTTCCACCTTGCAACTTCAACTTTACTTTTCCGCAACCAATGATTCTAGCCTTCCTATCATCCCCCAAGAAGACATCACCACCATCATATTTCTTATACTCACAGAACCACTCTCTATGGGGAGTGAAGTGAAAGGAGGCACCTAAGTCAATCAACCATGCCTCATGATCTACATGTGTACTTGAAGAAGCCAAGTACACATCCCCACCTTCATCTAAGGTGGTTTTCGCCTCTATAGAAGGAGCATCATCAGATCCCTTTCCTTTATCAGGAACTGTAGATTTACAGTCCCTTTTGAAGTTCCCTTCCTTTTCGCATTTCTAGCACACCACCTTTACAGGTTTTCCTAGAAAATTAGATCTCCCTATAGATTTAGATCTCCCACTCGATGACTTATTTTTGTTTCTGTTCTAGGACCGTCCTCGTACAAACAGGGCATCACCATTTTGGCTCTCCATATTTTTCCGTCTCATCTCCTCCATCAGCAAGGCTGACACTATTTCATCAAACTGCAAGGCAATTGCATTGCTACCTATTGCAATAACCAGACTATCCCACGAATCTAGTAGAGAACACAACAAACAGATGCACTTATCTTCAACTAAAATTTTAATATCAACAGATGCTAACTGACTTACCACAGTATTAAATGCATTCAGATGCTCTGTCTCTGAGTCTCCGACTTTCATCTTCAGTTTATACATCTTTTTATGCAAGAACAATTTATTCACAAGAGAATTAGATTAGTATAAAGTCCCTAACTTGTCCCACAAAGCCTTCGTCGTGGCTTCCACTGATACATTCAGCAATACTGAATTTGAGACACACAATCATATTGTGCTCTTTGCTTTCCAATCCAACTTCTTCCATTCTTCATCGGACACTCCTGTTGGTATAGTACCTGGATCTACCACGATCCACTGATCTTTATCCACCAACACATCCTCCATCTTGAGTTTCCACAACTCAAAACTCTGACAATTAAATTTCTTGATCTCTATCTTTCCACTGCTCGCCATATTCTTTCACCACCAGAATCGATCTCGCAGATCTCCCACTGAACAGGGTCTACCACAGGCTTGAGCGAAACCCCTCAGCAACAAAGGCGTCACCTTGAAACCAAAACTGCTCTAATACCAAATGTAGGTTTTAACCCTGTACAGAAATTACCTACAACCGAATTCTAAAACACATAAAATAAACAATGCAAGAGCATAACAAATAAAACACATATACACAGATATTTTCCCCTCGATCCAAAACCGGGACTACCAGCTTGATTTTTCATTATTTTCCTTTCAATGTTAGAATACATATTTATACATGCCAAAGCATCCAATACCATGGGCCAAAAACCATCGCGTCCAATACCATGGACCGAAAACCATCGCGTCCAAAAAACATGTGCGAAAATCATGCACAAAACCATAGGTGGCACCCAACCTAACATAGGGTCCAAAACCAAAATTTTCTGGGGCGCTGCCTCGAACCCCATAAAGTGGGGTTACGGGTACGCCTCAAACCCCCTGTGATCCTCCCTCTCCCCCCAACCCCCCTTCCGCTACACAATCAGGGCAATGAAGGGGCTCTGCCCCCCCTCTAACCCCCTCGAAAAGTTGATTTCTAAGTCGTTGATCTATCTTTTATATCTTTTTGTGAGCTAGTTCCATAACATTTGGTATCATAGGTTTGGATTCTAGGGTTTCGCTGCTCCAAAACAGGTCATCATTGAATTTTTGGTATAATTTTTTTTCTGCGATGTTTCAGATGCTAAAAAAAAAAAAACCCATTTGAGCCGAAATCTCGATGATCCTCGGCTCTGAATTTAAGATCTTGTATCACTATATTTTCATATCTATGATCCAACAAAATTAGGGTTTTGGCAGGCTCCCAAATTATATCCCAAACAGGTGACCTTGGGAAATCATTATAACTTTCTCTCTGAGTATCAGATTGAAATTTCGTCAAAATCTACAGAAAGAGGATAGGTTGTAGTTTTCTGTGTATCATTTTCAGGTCCAAATATTGAAACAATGACACATGTCACTTCGTACAAGTTCGCTCTACTGAAAAGGTGTTTAATCATGTCATCTTGGGAGATTGAGCATAATGCTTTCTTGGAGAATCTAATTTTGATCAAACTAGTGGCGTTGGAAAGAGGACTGAGAGGGATACCACAGTTCGTAATTTCAGACCTTGGAGATCTGAAATTTTAGAGATACATCAGATACAATATCGAGCTCCTACAAAATGAAAAAATGTGTGTAGTTTTATTTAAATTTTGCATAAGTTTGGTTTGAAAAATTAGTTTGAAGGAATTCAAAGGGACTAGTGAAACATAATTATCATTAGTTGATACCCTGAAGAAATAAAATGGAAACACCTAGTAATAAACTTGAACTCTCTAGCATGACTCATGAAGAAGAGGAAGAAATACAACATGATATATCAAAATTACGAGACCAAGTGCAACAAAATTCACTCTCACAAAAAGTAATGGAAGCTAAGATGGATGGTTTAAAGAAAGGTGTAGAAGCTAAGTTGAATGACGTGGAAGCTAAGATGGATCGCGTGGAAGCTTAGATGAATGGTTTAAAGAAATGCATGGAAGCTAATATGGATGGTTTAGAAGAAAAACTTAAAGGCAACATGGAAGAATTGAAGACATATTTGACAAAGTTTCTACAAGAAATGTTTACTAATGGTGAAAGGGTAGTAAATAAAACTCATGATGAGAAAAAAATAAATGTTAACCATTATTTCATAGACTCTAACATTGGATCGAAGACCCACCTTGTTCCAAAGATCGATATGAGGAAGTTTGATGGCAAGGATCTTGTAACATGGATACTATAGATGGAGCAATATTTTGATCTCCATAATGTGCAAAACACACAAGAGGTATGCCTTGCAACTTTATATTTGGAACCAAATTAGTTTGTATGGTATCGATGGCTTTTATCTCGTAAACAAATTGTCACTTGGGAAATTTTTACGGATGAAATGATAGCACATTATGAGGGTACAAAAGGCAACACTTTTTTTATCCAATTGATAAATCTCAAACAAAAGGGTTCAATGATGGAGCACATTGAGGACTTCCAAAAATTGAATATAAGGGTAAAATATATTCCAAAGGAGCATAAGATTGATGTGTTCATAGGAACTTTAAAGGAAAACATCCAATATGAGGTTCACCTTTCGGAACCTGATTCATTGGAGAAGGCATTCAAGTTGGAAAGAAAAATGGAAAGCAAAATTATGGCAACAAGGAAGCATACCACTCACATCTATAAATATGGAAGAGTTGTTGGCCCTAGCCTTCCGCAACCTATAAGGATTACACCACAACAATTGGAAGAAAAAGAGAAAAGGGCTTTGTAACAATTGTGATACAAAATACATTAGAGGTCATAAGTGTGTTGAGAAGAAATTATTTTACATAGATTGTGAAAGGGAGGAAGAAAAGGAACAAGAAACCTCAAAACAAGAGGATATACACTAGGAACAAACCCTAAGAAAGAAGAAATGAACCCGACCATATCTTGTCATGCATTGGACGGAATTACCACTCCTCAAACTATCAAGATAGAAGGATATATCAAGAAGAAAAAGGTAATAGTATTGATTGATTCGTGTAGTACCCATAATTTTATTCATTGTAAGATAGACAATGAATTGAATTGCTTCCTATATCCAACACCAGAGTCTTAAGTGATGGTTGCAAGTGGAGGAACCATAAATTTCTCTGGAAAGTGCTGTAATATCAAGCTATCCATGGCAGAATATGTATTGAATATCTCAACGCTTTCCGTTCCAATGGGTGGTGTTGATGTTGTACCAAAAGTCCAATGGCTATAATCCTTGGGTACAATAATTTTTAATTTTCAAGAATTTTTCATGAAATTTTCCGCGGAAGGAAAGGAAGTTGAATTAAGGGGTATTGCAGGGAAACCAGGAAAGATAATCAGCTCTAACGATATGAAAAAGCTTCTAAAAAAGGAACCAAGAGGTATAATTGCTCAATTATGTTCGCTAGATGTTTCCACATCAGAATCATCTATTTCTCCAAATCTCCAAAAAGTCTTGGACAATCATTCCAAGGTATTTGAGACTTCCAAAGGCCTCCCACCTATTCATGATCATGATCATGCTATTCATTTGATTCGAGGAAGTGTTCCTCCAAACATCAGGCCTTACAGATATCCCTCTGCCCAAAAGAATGAAATTGAACGTATGGTTGCAGAAATGCTAGAGGCTAGTATAATTCAACCTAGTCAAAGTTATTTCTCTGCTTCACTAGTATTGGTTCACAAGAAGGATGGATCATGGCGCATGTGTCTAGATTATAGGGAGCTCAACAAGCTCACTATTAAAGATAAATTTTCCATTCCTGTCATTGATGAA
>APFE030367952.1:75008-139564 GCA_000404065.3 Pinus taeda
CAAACAATATTGCCAAAACTTGATGAGGAAGGAAAAATCATATTGGAACCTGAAGCAGTCACAGAAACAAGAACTTGAAAGCTATGAAATCGAGCAATTTCAAAGTATCTCATCAAGTGGAAGAACTTACCCACTGAAGATTCCACATGGGAGGATGAGAATTTTATACATAAGTACCGATAACTACTCAAGCGTTGAGGTAAACAATTTTTGAAATGAGAGGGGCATGTTAGGTCCCTTTAATACTAGTGATTCCCCCATTAGTATTGTCATTGTAGCCCTTATTGTTATTGGTGTGCCCATATTTTCCATATATTGTTATTATTGTGCCCCATAGAAGCCCACTAATGTTACTTTTGTGCCCTTATATTATTATTGTTACGTCGACTTTGATTATATTGTGACCTCTTAGACTCCTATATATAGAAAGGAGGTTTTGTCATTTGTATCATCCAAGAATTGTTGATTTGTGTAATATAAAGGAGGTTTCCCCCTCAAAGAGGCTGATTTCTAAGTCGTTGATCTATCTTTTCTATCTTTTTGTGAGTTGGTTTCATAAGATGGACACATTGTGACAAATATTGTCTGATGGTCCAACACCACATTGTGACAACCATGCTCAATCATGATCCAATGTCACATTGTGACAAAGGTTGTGTCAATATGAAAATCAACCATGGTCAACCATGGTATAATGTCTCATTGTGACTAAGATTGTCTTGATATGAAAATCTATCATGGTCAATCATGGTAAACCATGGTCCAATGTCACATTGTGACAAAGATTGTCTCAATATAAAAATAAATGATGGTGAACCATGTTTATTTTAGAGTTTATAATATTTATCTTAGGTTTCATATAGCTTGGGTTTATAATATTAAACCCTTGGGTTTAATATTATTCCCTTGGTTTTATAATCCCTTGGGTTTAATATTATTCTCTTGGTTTTATAATCCTTGGGTATTTAGTATTATTCCCTTGGGTTTATAATATCAATCCCTTGGGTTTATTATTCCCTTGGGTTTATAATATTAATCCCTTGGGTTTAGTAATCTAAGGGTCCATATCCCTAGGGTATAATATTATTCATTGGGTTTATAATATTAATCCTAGGGTTTAATATAAATCCCTTGGGTTTATAATCATGGTCAATTGTGGCCCAACCTCACATTGTAACAAAGATTGTCTCAATATGAAAATCAGTCATTGTCAACCATGGTCAATCATGGTCCAGTGTTACATTGTGACAAAGAATGTTTCAATATGAAAATCAACTATGGTCAAATATGGTCCAATGTTCCATTATGACAAAGATTGTCTCAATATGAAAATCAATCATGGTCAACCATGGTCCAACGTTGCATTGTGACAAAGATTGTCTCAATATGAAAATGAACCATGGTCAACCATGCTTATTTTATCATTCATAATATTTATGATAAGGTTTATATACCTTGGTTTATAATATTTATTTTAGGGTTTATCATAGGGATTTCTCAATATGAAAATCAATCATGGTCAATCATGGTCAACATTGGTCAAACATGGTCGACCATGGTCAATTATGGTCAATCATGGTTAACCATGGTCAGTAATGATCCAACGTCACACTGTGGCAAATATTATCTCAATATGAAAATCAGTCATGGTCAACCATGGTCTAACAACACATTATGACCAACATTGTGTCAATATGGAAATCAACCATGGTCAACCATGGTCACATTGTTACAAAGATTGTCTCTTGGTCCAACATCACATTGTGATAGCCATGGTCATCCATGGTCAAGCATGGTCGACAATGGTCCAATGTCGCATTGTGACAGAGATTGTCTCAATATGAAAATCAACCATGGTCAATCATGGTCCAACGTCGCATTGTGACAAGGATTGTCTCAATATGAAAATCAATCATGGTTAACCATAATCCAACGTTTCATTGTGACAAAGATTGTATCAATATGAAAATCAACCATGGTCAACCATGTTTATTTTAGAATTTATAATATTTATCTTAGGAGTTTATATTCCTTGGTTTTATAATATTAATCCTTTGGGTTTATAATATCAACCCCTTGGGTTTATAAACCCTTGGGTTTGAGTGTTAATCCCTTGGATTTATTAACCCCTTAGGTTTATAGTATTGATCCCTTGGGTTTATTAATCTAATAGTTCATATTCCTTGGGTATAATATTATTCATATGGTTTATAATACTAATACTAGGGTTTAATATAAATTCCTTGGGTTTATAATCATGGTCAAGCATGGTCCGACATTACATTGTGAAAAATATTGTCTCAAAATGAAAATCAACCATGTTTAACCATCGTCAACCATGGTCCAGTGTCACATTGTGACAAAGATTGTATCAATATGAAAATCAACCATAGTCAGCAATGTTCTATCATGGTCAACCATGGTCCAACGCTGAATTGTGACAAAGATTGTCTCAATATGAAAATCAATCATGGTAAATATGAAAATCAACCATGGTCAATCATGATCAACCATGGTCCAACGTCACATTGTGACAAATATTGTCTCAATATGAAAATCAATCATGGTAAACCATCGTCAACCATAGTCCATCATTACATTGACAAAGATTGTCTCAATATGAAAATGAACCATGGTCAACCATGATCACGTTGTGATAAATATTGTCTCATGGTCCAATGTCACGTTGTGGCAACCATGGCCTCCCATGGTCAACTATGGTTCAACATCGCACTGTTCCAAACCATGGTCAAGCAAGCTCAACCATGGTCCAATGTCGCATTGTGACAATGATGGTCAACATTGGACTCATTAATTATTATTATGCTAATTAATTTATTATTAAGTAATTAGATATTATAAATTAATTAATTGATTGATTATTATTTATTAATTAATAATTAATGTATAACTAATTAATTAATAATTTATTTATTATTAATTAATTAATATTAACTATAAGTTAATTAATTAAATAATTATTAATAAGTATTTCATTAATTAATAATTTATCAATTAAATCAATTAATTATTGTTTATTTTAGGGTTTATATCGCTTGTGTATCAATCATGGTCAACATCGGTCAAACATGGTCGATCATGGTTAACTATGGTCAACCATGGTCCAATGCCACATTGTGACAAAGATTGTCTCAATATGAAAATCAACCATGGTCAACCATGGTCCAATGTTGCATTGTGACAAATATTGTCTCAATATGAAAATCAATCAAGGTCAACCATGGTTAACAACCATGGACACATTATGACAAATATGGTCTAATGATCCAACGTCGCATTGTGACAACAATGGTCAACCATGGCTCAATGGTGTATTGTGACAATGAATGTGTCAATATGAAAATCAACCATGGTCCAATGTCTCATTGTGACAAAGATTGTCATGATATGAAAATCAATCATGATCATCCATGGTCATCCATGACTAACCATGGTCCAACATCACATTGTACAAAGATTGTCTCAAAATGGAAATCAACCATGGTCAAGCATGGTCAACCATGGTCCAATATCACATTGTGACAAAGATTCTATCAATATGAAAATCAATCATTGTCAACTATGATCCAAAGTCGCATTGTGTAAAGATTGTCTCAATATAAAAATCAACCATGGTCAACCATGTTTGTTTTAGGGTTTATAATATTTATCTTAGGGTTTATATATCTTGCGTTTACAATATTAATCCTTTGGATTTGATATTATTCCCTTGGGTTTTTAGTATTAATCCCTTGGGTTTATTAGTGCCTTGGGTTTATTATATCAATCACTTGGGTTTATTGATCTAAAGTTCATATTCCTAGGGTATAATATTATTAATAGGGTTTATAATATTAATCATATGGTTTAATATAAATCCATTTGGTTTATAATACAATGGGTTTATAATATAAATTATTTGGATCTATTAATCCCTTGAGTTTATTAAATATTGTCTCGATATGAAAACCAATCATGGTCAACCTAGTCCAATCTCATATTGTGACAAGGATTTTCTAAATATTAAAATCAATCATGCTCAACAATGATCAACCATGTTTATTTTAGGGTTTATAATATTTATTTTAGGATTTATATACCTTTTGTTTATCATATAAATCCCTTAGGTTTAATATTATTCCCTTGGGGTTTTAGTATAATCCCTTGGGTTTATAATATCAATTCCTTGGGTTTATTAATCTAAGGGTTCATATTACTAGGGTATAATATTATTCATAGGGTTTATAATATTAATCCTAGGGCCTAATATGAGTCCATTGGGTTTATAATCATGGTAAACCATGGTTCAACAACACATTATGACAAAGATTGTCCCAATATGAAAATCAACCATCGTGAATCATGGTCAACCACAGTCCAACATCGCATTGTGACAAAGACTATCTCTATATGAAAATGAACCATGGTCAATCATAGTTAACCGTGGTCAATAACCATGGTCGCATTGTGACAAAGATTGTCTCATGGTCCAACGTCACATTGTGACAACCATGGTCATCCATGGTGATCGTGGTCAACCATGGTCCAACATCACATTGTGACAAATAATGTCTCAATATGAAAATCAACCATGGTCAAGCATGGTCAATCATGGTCAACCATGGTCCAATGTTGCATTCTGACAAAGATTCTCTCAGTATGGAAATCAATCATTGTCAACCATTTTCCAACGTTGAATTGTGACAAAGATTGTCTCAATATGAAAATCAACCATGGTCAACCATGTTTTTTTTAGGGTTTATAATATTTATCTCAAGGTTTATGTACCTTGGGTTTACAATATTAATCCTTTCGGTTTAATATTATTCCCTTGAGGTTTTAGTATTAATCCCTTCGATCTATTAGTACCTTAGATTTATAATATCAATCCCTTGGATTTATTCATCTAAGAGTTCATATTCCTAGGGTTTAATATTATTGGTGGGGTTTATAATATTAATCCATTGGGTTTATTAATCTCATTGTAACAACGGTTGTCTAGATATGAAAATCAATCATGATCAACCATGGTCCAACATCAAACTGCTCAACCACAGTCAACCATGTTTATTTTGTGATTTATAAAAAAATTTAGGGTATATAAACCTTTAGTTTATAATATTAATCCCTTGGGTTTAATATTATTCCCTTGGGTTTATAATCCCTTGGGGTTTTAGAATTGATCCCTTGGGTTTATAATCCCTTGGGATTTTAGTATTAATCCCAAGTGTTTATTATTCCATTGGGTCTATAATATCAATTCCTTGGGTTTATTAATCCAAGGGTTCATAATCCTAGGGTATAATATTATTCCTATGGTTTATAATATTAATGATAGGGTTTAATATAAATCCCTTGGGTTTATAATAGTATCATTCGATCAAGCCCCGTAGATCTAACGGTCCAGGTGAAATATCGGGTGAGCAACACTCTTACACTTTAACGACAAAAACAGACCCAAAAAGATAATAGAACGACATTAGAATCCATATCGCGTCCGAACGGGATGATAACCTTCGGGTAGTTTAGCCACTCGAAATTCACCAGATGCAAGCAATCTCAAAACGTCTCTAGAACAAGCGTGGAACTTAACTGTGCCTTCGGACTCGAAGCCTTATAGAGTCAAATCTTAAACACATTTCAGGACTGAATGGAGGGTTAACCAACGAGCAGTTTTTCGCACGAAATGTATTGTATTTCCGCGATTATGCTAACCTACCCACTCTTTAATGAAGTTCTCGGCACCAAACATTAAAAGGCTACAATTAATGTTTTTCTTATACCTTTGAAGACTTGTTCTATAAATAGTTTCCTGCCCGTGAAACTGATAACTGTAGATTTCTGTGACCAAATTCCCGCCTGATAACTAGAGTAAACCCCTAGTTTGCTTTTGACTTCCTGCTCATACTTTTCCTCATGTCGGCTAAAAGTCCTTTGTACATGAAGAACACCCTGCTTATACGTCATCCTGCTTATTTCCTCTGTTTTGGTAGATCTCCCTATCTACTAATGCCTGTTTGTGGCACTCATCCCTTAATCGACCCTGAGGAGTCTTTGACTATTCATATATTTTGTTGCTTTTGGCACATAGAACGCCTTCATTAGCCATAATATCCGCTAACCTGTTGGCAATTCTTCGTACATGAGTGAAACTAAGGGTTCTCATCGTGCGCAAGTGGGATCGAATAAGATGATAGACTTGCAGTAGTCTCCAATGTTTTGTAACTTTGTCTAGCACTGAGCCATTACATATTTTCTTGACTGAGTTGATTATCAGTTCAGAATCAGCTTCTATTATGGTATTATGTAAGTTTGAGTCCTTTAAGAATTCTAGCCATTACTCCAGGGCTATGAGCTCTGCCATATTATTAGTGGATTTACCCAGATGACTGTGAAAGATGACTTTTATTAACCCCTTGTCATCTCTTATTACTCCTCCATGCCCAGCAATGCCAAGGTTTCCTTTTGAGGCCCCATCTATAATTCACTTCGTAAAACCAGGGGGGGTGTGGTTTGTTGCCAGAGATCTTTATCAGCTGATATATAACTTACATTCTTGGTTATTCCCTGGGGAAAGAGCCCCTGTAGGCCCAACTGTAGAAAAAACTACCTATCATGTTCATGAGGTTGGTTCTCGAGGAGGTCTTTATAAGGCTTCCTATAGTCTCTTTGAGTTGTCCTATGATCTGATCCATAATTCTCTGGGCAGAACCACTCCTGTTCTTGAAGATTCTATTGTTGTGTTCTTTCCGTAAATCCCAAATTAGAAAGCCAAGAACCAGTTCCCAAGCTTTGTTGATTATTTCATTTGCAGAGAAATTACTCCTCCAATTCCTCAATGTGCTTTTGATGCTGCCAATGTCCCTGTCAGAATGTCTGAAGATTGAATATACCCAATGCCACAAGGTGGAGGTGAATGGGCATAGGTTGAGAAGGTGTTCCATAGTTTCTTCTTGTAATTTGCAAAGTTGGCATCTTGATGGACCAATTACACCTCTCTTTCGCAGGTTTTCCCAAGTTAGCATCTTTTTATGTTGCACCAACCACATGAACAGTTTGATTTTCATCCAAATTTGATTCTTCCATAGGTCCTTTCATACTGTATCAGGGTTTGGAAAGTCAATCCCAAGGGCTATTCACTTGGCCTCTTTAAGGTCAAAGTTCCCTTCATTGTTTTTGCCCCATCTCAGTTCATCTGAAGATGTTGAAATTAGAATATTTCTCTATTCCAAGATAGTTGCGAGAGCTTCTGGCTGGGTCTTCAATGGAGAGTCCTCACTATAAATCAAATTCTTCCATACTCTCTATTTTCCTTTGTTTTTTGTCCTGCTCCCAGAAGTCATTTACCCTGTGTAACCCTTTGTCATCGGTATCCTTCTTAATATTGTCAAAATCTTCTCTCAGTAGTTTTGGTTCCTGTTGCCAATTATCTTCCCAAAACCAAGCAAGGTTTCCATCTCTGATTTCCCAGAAACTATGTTTTTGAACAATAGCTCTGTTCTCCCAAGATTTTTTCCAGATATGGGAGCCTTTGATTATTCCAGACATTCTGATGTGCTCCCTTTCTTGCCAATTGTTTGCATATTTATGTTTCCAAACCTTGGCCCAAGGGGCATCTGATTCCTTTAGCCATCTCCACCATAGATTTTCCCCAAAACTTTGTTTAGGATTTCAGGGTCATCAAGTCCCAGACCTCCATGTGTCTTAGGTTTACAAATCTTTTCCTAGGCTACCAAAGCCCATTTTTTTTTCTCTTCCCCTTTGCCCCAAAGAAAATCTCTTTGAATATTTCTAATGTGTTCCATAACTTCTTTAGGAGCTGGAAGTGCTAAAAACATGAAAATAGGAAGAGTTTGTAGGGTGGCTTTTGTAAGCACTAGTCTTCCTGCCAAATTCAGAGACCTGTTTGTCCATTTCTAAATTCTATCCTAAAGTCTATTAATAACAGGCTCCCAAACTATCTTTCTTAAAGGTTTTTCTGTGAGAGGAACTCCAAAATATTTGAAAGGTAGCATTTCTCTTTGAAAACATAAAATTCTGGTGAGGTTTCTCTGTATAGCAATATCAGTATTAAAAAAGAAAATCTTTGATTTGGTAAGGCTTACCTCACTACCTGCAGCCATAGCAAAGTCTTTCAGAATTTGTTTGAAGGAAAGAGCTTATTTGATTGTAGGTGTACCCTGTAATATGGTATCATCCACAAATTGTTGATGAGTCAAAGAATCCCCGTTCATGGTGAGTTTGAGCCCCTCGATTTTGCCTTCTACTTTGGTAGCTTTGATCGCATTTCCCAGCCCTTCCATCATGAGAATAAAGAGGAAGGGTGAGAGCGGATCTCCTCATCTAAGACCTCTTGTAGGCTTGAAGGTTTTGGATGGTGAGCCATTCAGCAGTATTGAAAAGCTTGAGGAGGTAACGAGGGCCATTACCCATATTATCTAGTTATGGTCAAAGGCATATGCTTTTAGAACTTCCCTGATATATGCCCAACTAAGCTTGTCATAAGCCTTTTCAAGATCAAGTTGCATGATCATGCCTATCTGCATATTGCTCTTCAAAGAGTGGATCACTTCATGAGCTTGAATGATATTGTTTAGAATTTGTCTACCTTCCACATATCCAGTTTGCTCCTCAGACACTAGAGTTACGGGCTTAAACCTATTTGCAATTATTTTGGAAATAATTTTGTACACCACATTGCATAATGCTATGGGTCTGAATCTATCTGGTGTCATAGCATTTTCCTGCTTTGGGATCAAGGCTATGAAAGAGGTGCTAGGCGCCTTCAAAATAGTTTTGTTTTTCCTTGAGTCCTCTACCACCTCCAAAATATCTTACTTGACTATGTTCCAGCATGCTTTGAAGAAGTCAACATTGAAACCATCCAAGCTAGGAGCCTTCCCATTTTGCATTTCTTTGATGACTTCGTTGACCTCTTGTTCATTCATTGGCCTCTTAAGATTATAATTATCTTATCTTGTCACAAGCCTAGGAATGTGTTTAGTGAAGTCGTTAATGAAATGTGATCTATCTATGAGGGGCTCCTCTGCTATGCCTTGGAAATTTTGAACCATAGAAGATTCTATTTCTTTGTGGTTATTGAGTTGTTTTCCTTGTGTATCTTTTAGTTTTAGAATCCTGTTATGAGACCAATGATCCATAGCGGACTTATGAAAAAACTTTGTATTCCTATCTCCTTCCTTTAACCATTAAACTCTCGATTTTTGTTTCCAGAAGATTTCCTATTGCTTACGTAAGCCTTCCCATTCCTGTTGAAGTGAATCAGCTTGCTTCTTACCCTCCTCAGTGAATCCCTTTGTGATGAGCTCCTGGTTAATTTCCTGTAGCTTTCCCTCAACTACTTTTTGGCTTCGAAGATATTGGAAAATTCATTCTTATTCCAATCTTTAAGCCTGAGTTTGATGTGTTTCAGCCTCCACTGCAGAAGGAACATTTTAATAGCCTGAATATTCAAATCTTTTGTCCACCATTTTTTAATATTGTAGTTGAAGTCCGGATGGCCAAGCCAAATGTTTTCAAATCTGAAAGGTCTATTCCTTGGCGTTCCTACAAAGGACACTTCTAATTGAATGGGCCAGTGGTCCGAGCCTCCAAAAGGGATAATCATAGCTGAGAATTCAAGTCCTAAGAGGATAAGGTCCTCAGAGATAATGAATCTATCTAGTTTAGAGGCCACTTGAGCAGCCCTCCCCTTTTATTGTTCCAAGTGAAGATAACATTGTAGGATTATGCATCTACTAACCTCATGTTGGTAATGAAGTTTTGAAAATCTATGGAATCTCTACCCAGAGATCTAGTCCCACCTTTTTTGCCAAGAGAGATCTGATCATATTAAAATCTCCTCCCAGAATCCATGGGATGCCCGTATGTCTTTCTCTTAGCTCCTCTGGAGAGGTTAGAAGCCTGAATTTATCCTCAAGATTTTGTGGACCATAGACATTTGTAAGCAAATGAACTTCCTTGTCCCCTAAAGGTTGGATGACCACTGATAGGTAGTTCCTAGAAGCTTCAGCATCTTCCAAGTTTCTAAGGGTTCCACAGTGTAAGAATTCCTCCTGCTGTGTTGACTGCTTTAACTTCTAGATATTCATACTTAACAAGCCACTTGCTATGAATTTCTCTTATTTTGTCTACAAAACATTTTGTTTCCTGGATAAATACCAAATCTGGTTTTTCCTCCTTCATTCTATTGCTGAGATTTCGTTGTTTCCTTTTACTTCATAGACCCCTAATATTCCATGTTGTAAGTTTCATTAAGAAAGATTTGTAAATGAGTAACTATTTAGGTCTTTCATCTTACCTGAATTGATCATGAGTTTTGCACATTCTATCAACAGCTCATTTTGTCCTTTTCTTCCTCTTTTCCTTCCTAGGTTCTTGGGAGCATGTCCCTCTGTCACCTCCATAGTTTTGACCCCTCCGTTATCCTAACTATCATGGTTCCTTTTGACCCCCGAACCCTTTGCCTGAGTTCTCAAGAGGAAGAGTTGTTGTACTCTGTTAAATTCCTCTTGATGTAGCGAATCCAATCCTTTGGTGGTTCCTTCCTCCAGGAATTTTTCTAGATCTAGATGCTCCCTTTCCAGTATGTCCTGCAGTTCCTACTCCTCCATTCCCACTTCACTTGAGGTCATCTCTTGGTCCCTATCAAGTTCCATCGTGCTGGTATGATCTTCCCTTTGTTGGCTTTTGTCAGATCTATCCTCTATGCTATCATCCTTTTCCTTCACTACTAGATTGTCCTTCAATACTTGCTTCTCTCTTTCAACCCCCTCTTCTTCTTCTAATATCTTGAACCTATTATGACTAGGCTGCTTTTCCTCAAAAAAAATTTTGTTCTTTCTCCCCCATTTTCCTTTGCCTCCCACTTTAGTAAAGCTTTCAGTCTCTTTACCTGAGGTTGCTTTGATGCTGCTCTCCATTTTATTTACCAGGTAGTCTCTGAAGAGGTTCCCGTATTCATGACATTTGCAACATCTGAAGGGTATGTGCTTGTAATCCACTGCCTGCACCCAATCTTCATCATAAACTTCTAGAATTATTTCATTCGACAAAGCCCCAGAGACGTCCATTTCACGCATATTCTGGCAAAGGAGGTATATTTTCCACACAGTGTGGTCTCTGATATTTTTATAAAATGCCCTAGTTTATTACCTATGGCCTTTAATGATTCTAGCTGCCAGTAATCTAGAGGTAGGGAATAAAGTCTTATCCATACCGGCACCGAAGTAAATGTCTCACGCTTTGAAATGAAGTTCATCACCCAAGGTCGCATATGGAGACCTGCAGCCACATAGAAGTAAGGGCCTCCTTCAAACATCATGTTCTTATCCTCTATGTTTGCAAACACAACTGTAAAGAAACCCTTGGATCCAAGTTGCAGATCCATATCTCCCTTAGGTTTCCAATGGTTCTTTATCCTTGCTTGTAGGGCCTTCTCCGTTTGCCATACCCCCATGAATTTGCATATCACTGCATAGCTCGCCATGTGCTCCCTGTGCGTCTGTAGCACTAGATCACTTAACACCACTCGGGGTGTGATGGAAACCCTTGGTTTACAAGGTCTTGTCCGAATTCTAGGGTCAGCTTTCTGACTGTCTACTTCTGTATGTTTCTCTCTTCTGAATTCCTCTTGCATTTCTGCCATCTTTTGTGCTTTGTTGTTTTCCTCTTTTCCTCTTTTTGTACACCCTGTTTCCACTTCCATGGGCTTCTTGAAATGATTAGACTACATGACTGTAGGAGGGAGTAGAACTCACCCCTTCAGGCCCCTCCATGGTTCCCAACACTGAAAGCCTACTACAAAGCCTAGTACTGCGCATTTTTTCTCCTCACAATCATCTCCCATTTCCTCCTGATACACACGGTAATATTCAATATCCTCCGGGTTGATGTGAAGTGTTAACCCCCTATCATGTAGATATTTGCATGGTGTGTACTTCTAGGTTTTATGATATTTTAGGGATTTCAATTGTAAACATTAGACCATAGCTTTAGAATGCATGGCTCCAAATTGCATGATAACATTATCTTCCATTTTGATATTAACATTGATATCATACTTTGTGAACCTTCTTTTACTTATAATAATTATCCTTATTTCCAAGGAAAACATGGCATGGAAACCCAAGGGATACTTCCTCACATTTATGGATGGCATCTCTGACAAACACATTGGCATAGTTTAGCATGTCTAACATAGGGGGTTCTAATTGGACACTCACTAACAACATACAAGCCAAATGTCTAACAATAACAACCACTAGTTGAGCTAACCCCTAGGACTTAAAATGTTTGTAAGAATTTTGTCCCATTCGTATGCACTTAATTGGGAGCAAGATTAATGTCCAATTAGTACAAAAAGACGCACATATTGCAAGTAAGATTTAACCCTAGATAAGGAGGATAACATCTTCCCCTATTAAACACCCATAATAAACCCTATTTATATATTATGTTTCCATGAATGCCTTATTAATATCTTATAATTGTTACCTATACAATATTACAAATTCTCTCCTCGTTTTTTTTCAAGGTGGAAAAATCTATCCTAACTTAGTTGTGAATCAGTAGTGGCGACAACCATCATTGGATTGAAGCCATGAAATCAAGCTTACCGATCATCATTATTCAAAGAAAACCATGCTACCTAAAACACCTTGTTGTTGGTCTGTAAGGGGGAAAATTTTCCCTCTTGGTTGATGCCATGGGTATTGGTTTATGAACATGTTTCTTTGCCTCATAACAACACAAACTCTTAGCCAATTAGAAGTAGTTTTAAATCTTATACTAGGACTAAAAAATAGTTTCAACCTATATACCATTTATAAAAAGCTCAATATAGTTTGTGTTTGTCACCAAAACTACCTCTGATGGAGTTATATATTTTTTAATAACATTTAACCTTAATTCCTATAACCTATTGCTTAAATAGGGCCGAGACATTTTGACCCATAATAAACTCTATCCTAAAAGTGCCTACATTACTGAGTTCCATCTCTATATCATAATAATAATAATAATAATAGATCTCAAACCTTATTCAAAAAATTTTAACAAATCAAGATTTCCCCCTAATTTAAATAATAAAAACATTTAACATTCATATCTATTGATATCTACTATTGGCTTATTGCTTAAATAGAGCCGAGATTTTTTTACCCATAATAAACTCTATCTTAAAAGTGCCTACTTTATTGAGTTCCATCTCTATATCATAATAATAATAATAATAATAGATCTCAAACCTTATTCAAATTATTCTACACTGTAATTTAAAAAATAAAAGCATTTAACATTGGATTCTGCTATTTATTTCCTAATCCAAAAAAACAATGTACCAGAGACTCAGCAAAGAGCACTACTGTAGCACTACTGTAGCAACATTATAGCTCAAATTGCAAGCTTCATTGAAAGCCCCTGCTTCAAATTGGTATCAGAGCCAGTAATGTCTGGTTCACCGGGTTAGTATTCATTTTTTGCATCACTCTATATAAAATGGATCCAATTAGAAATTTTTTTTCATACCATGATATAGAAGAGCAAGAGTCATATGCTCAAGAAAATCCCCTTCGGGATATATTCTGCATTGCATCTAGTAAGGTTTTAAATTCTGCTGAAGTTGAATATGAAGAAAGCCAACCCTCTGCTAGATGGCAGCTACCTTCAATTAATGCTTCAGAACTCTATGCAGATCTATCTGCCTTCCATTTAATTGCTGCTACTAGGATAAGTATAAAGGAGTCTATCAGTTAGATCCAGGAAAATTCTGATTGTGTACAATATATTCCTTTAATTAACCCCAAACAATTACAAGCCAAGGCTAAGCATATAAAAACCCAGTACCTTCATTTGGGTTGTATCAGAATTGGAATACATGCATTAACACATCAAGGTTTGAATACTTTTGTGTTAGCTACTGTCTGAGATCTTACACACAACAAATATACAGATTCATTAATAGGAGGGATAGTTGCACCTCTTTCAAATGGTCCAGTTTATTTTTATTGCTATCCAAATTTTTCCATTTATGTCTTTGATGAAACCATTGAGAGAATTCTCCAGCTCCAAATCCAGACAACTGGATTTGATATGAATAAGAAAAGACATAATATAGCAATCCAAACCAGAGGTTGCTTCAGGCACACAAATACCCTGTATCCTGTTGTCATGCATGCCCCCAGTAAGATACTAAAGCTTGTGTAGTGGTGTTAACAGATTCTATAAATCAAAAAATAGAACACCAAACAATCAGGTGGGAAGATTTAACATTCCCTGGACACTGGGTGGTTTCAAATCTCGGGCCTCTGTCAATCAAGAAAATTACTTTTGCAGATATCAGAGAAGAGTCCTCCTATACCATCTTATCTTTCCACCATAGATCTACTATAGATAGAAAGAGGATAGATCAAATGTGCAAGAGTTCCCCACTATATAGAAATCCTGAACTTGTTAACACTGCTTGCACAAGTTCTCTTGTAAATATTTGCAAACATATTTCATTGATTGAATTAGCCCAGATGGTAAATTTTTCTTCCCTATAAGTTAATTTCCCAGAATGTCAGTATCCAATTATTTTAAGCTAGCTTGTAGATTTGGTAATCCATGAGAATCATCATCCTAGGACTGGTGAAGCCCCACCTACAACTTCTATCAATCCATGCCCTAATCCTAAGTGCCCATAAGTTCCATTTCCTCATGAGTTAGAGCATGTTTTGATGATGCATGAATTCCTATTTTGGAAAATGAATATCCGAGGTTCACCCAAATGTTTTCAATAATGAGACCAACTAAACCAAGATATGGTCTTGGTTATCTTAAGAAAGCTAATGGCCTTATACTAGATTGTTGATTTGGTTCTGTTCCGGATGACTGCAAAAAACCAACAATCATGGAGATGCACAAATTCTTCACTTTAATAAATGGATGTCTAAAAAATAGATTCCCTGCCAAATGGATGAAAGCCATGTTGAATTGGGATCTTTTTAAAAATCCTAAAGCAGAAGAATTTGGTTTCAGTCATTCTGTTCCAGAGAAAATAAAATTGTCTCAAGAATGGAAAAACCACATGGGTTGTACTAACACATGGATCTCATTCTATGTCTGGTTAGAAAGGAGACAACAACAAATGGTTTTAATGACTAATGCATCCACGTCATCTCAACATTCTTGGATAGCACTAGATGGCCTTAAAGTTGAAACACCTACAACTTCTCCCCCATACAAAGGCATAGTGCTTGGAGAAAGACAAAATTCTGCGAAAGCAATACCATTAGTATTAAAGGGTGACAATGCATCTAGTATTGATGGCAGAATACATAAAACTTATGAACAACTGAATTGGACAAACATAGCTGTGAAGGATCTTGAAATGAACATGGCCAAATCCAAAGAGGTCAAAGAACAATTTGATACTGTCCAAGTTTCTTTAAATTCTGTAAATAATTCCTTGAATAATGTTCAAAATTCTACTTCAGTAATAAGAGGATGTGTTAGAGAATCTCTAATAAAGCTAGAGAATCTTGAAGACAAAATGGTAGAACATATTAGTTCTACATCTAGACAAATAAATGAACTGGTATAGAAGATGAATCAATTATCTATATCCAAAACAGAAAAACCAGTTCCTTCTTCTTTTCTGCATAAAGCAAGTGTCTGTATTCAGGATCCTGTCAAGCCAGTTGATAGATTTCCTTTTTTATTCCCCAAAGAAATTGCATCCCAAGAACCAGAAAAAGTTGAGACTTCAAGTGAACAAATTTCTATAGCAAGTCTATTTAAGGAAGAGGAAAAAGAGCCAGAATTTATGCCTATATATGAAAAGTCAGTACAACGGGTATTTAGCACCTGATATCAGAGGAAAAGGCAAACTGCCTTAAACCCACACTTTCTTTCCTGATTCTCATAGGGAATGGACTATAGATAACCTCAGTGTCGGCCTGATAAGACAAATGGTAGACATCATGTTTACAGAATATAAACTTATGTGTCTAAGAGGAAAAACTAAGTTAGAAGCTTGAAAAACAATTATCCAGTGTTTCACAGGTACATTATCAAAATGTTGGGAAACAGAATCCTCCCCTGTGTTAATTAAACAGATGGAAGAACAGCGGATCAAAGACGAGCAAGGAAATATAATTCATAATTCGGATGGGACAGTACAGACCAACATGATTGGAGCCTTGACCTCCATCATTGTTGAGCACTGGTGTGGTTCTAAAGAAGAAATAGTCGATAAGCATGAGATTATTTTAATGAATCTCAAGTGCAATAAAATATCCCAATATGAAGACTTCCATCGGGATTGGATGCAAAGAATCTATGACGTTAAAGACTCAAAGAATTTGTTATGGAAGCAAGTCTATCTTGCAGCACTTCCTTCCAGGTTTATTGACTATCTCAAACTGCAAGAATTTTTTCAAATGCCTTTTGAGTCTTACACATGGGGACAAATATATTCAATTATTGCTAAAGCTCTGGTTGGTCTTTGCACAAGCTCAAAAGTTAATAAGTCTCTAGAAATTTTTTCCAGGTTTCCCAACAACAAATCATTGTGCAGCAAGTATGGGTTATCTCTTGATGATCCATTAGTAAAAAGGAGAAAAATCAAGAAACGAGCCAAGAAAGAAAAGAATTTATCAACCAGAAAAGACTTTAAGAAGAAAGGTCGATCTTTTAGACAACATAAAAGAAAGGGATATTACAAATATGTCCCTAAGACACATTATTATAAACCATCTGACATTCACTTGCACAGTGCCAAGCAAGAAAAATGGAATAAATTGACATGTTGGTTGTGTGGCAAAAATGGACATACTGCAAATTAAGTGTCTAGTAGGTGAAGAATTAAAAATAAATCAAGGTAAGAAATCACAGCCTCAAAATCAAAAATTAAAAACTCCAAAAATAGAGGCTCGGTATCTTTGCATGAGATGTGGGTCTAGAAATCATCAAACTGATCATTGCCCCAATGTGGTGATCAAGGAACACCCCCAGATTCAGTAGCAACAATTGCTTGACTCATCTGTTGAAAGTTCTAATTCTAGTTTTGTGTATACTTCAGAAGAAGAAGTTGAAGAATTAAATTTTTATGCAAATGCTTGTGATTGTTCAGATTCTGAAAATTGTAAATGTATTTTCTCTTCTAAATCTGAAGTTTCTAATGAATCTTCTGATGAAGATATACAACCACAGAAATACAAAGAAAAGATTCTTATGGCACAGATAGAAAAAGATGAGATAAAATCCTTGTCCCAAATAAAAGCTATGGAAGAAGGAGAAATGAATAATCACCTTATGGAAGCCTTCATGGACCAAATGAAATCTTCCAATAGAAGTTCTTCAAAGAAGCCACTCTTCATTGATGCCTCTTATGAAAAGAATGAAAAATCATTCCAAAGGCATAAAAAACAGGATAAGGTTCGCGCGCTTACCTTGGGGGAGGTGAGTCATGAAAATCACAATCTCAAATCTGAAATTTATATTCTTAAATCTCATATTGTGAGATTAGAAAAAGGCAAATATGTTGATGAAGCAGATCCTATAGAAGAATATGATACAGGAGAATTTTACAAACCAAATGTACATATTTATGAGGGAAGAAAAGATATTGCTTTAGGTTTTCAGGAAATGAGGATAATCGCCATCGAGTACCAGCAACATCATGTACAAATAAATATTTTCATACAGTTACAGATGTTCAATTTGACTTCTCTTATTGATTCTGGAGCAGACGTAAATATTCTAAATACAAAAGTGATCCTTGCTAAATATTAGATGACAGCAGAAAGAAAAGTTATTGGCTTGGGAAGTAAAACGCTAAAGTATGAAATTCCCAAAGCATCTATCTGCTTTGATAATCACTGCATAAAATTAAAATTTGCAGTTCCTGACAGTCCTGTTGATTGTATTTTAGGTAACATATTTTTGGTTGTTTTTGAACCACATGGTTCATTTAGAACAAAAAAGAATAAGGGTGGATATTTTATTACTCTTCCTACCTCCTCGGATGGCCCAAGAAAAGTAAATTACCATATGTCTCAGCTCCACGAGTCTCGACAATGGTTCAGAATATGGAAGAGCTAAAGAAAGTTGAATCAAAGCTAATGGATCTAAAAGATTTGAAAATCCACCATTCATATCTCACAACAGCTAAGCTTACCAACAATACAAAAGAAGATTTCGGAATTAAAGGCACAAATAAAGAAAGAGTGTTGTGTGGAAGATCTAAATGCTTTTTGGCACAGAAAGCAATATTGTGTTGAATTGCCCTATAAAACAAAATATACAGGTAATCCATGTAAAAGTAAGGCAATTCCGATGAACAAGGAATATCGTGAGCTCTGCGAAAAGGAAATCAAGAATCTGTTGAGTAAGAAATTGATCAGAGAATCAGAGAGCTCGTGGAATTGTTATGGGTTATATGTAAATAGAAGAGAAGAACAAATCAGAGGCATCCCAAGTATAGTCATCAATTATAAGCCTTTGAACTCAGTACTAGCAGATAATACATATCTAATTCCCCATAAAGAGATTTGATAAGTAGAATAGCAGGAGCAAAAATATTTTCCAAGTTTGATATGAAATCAAGATTTTAGCAAGTTGCTATATCAGAGAAGGATAAATTCAAAACAGCTTTCAGTGTCCTAGCCGACATTATGAATGGAATGTGATGCCTTTCGACCGTATCATGAAAGATTTGATCCTCCCTTTCGGAGGCTCGGACCACTGGCCCATTCAGCTAGAAGCTTCATTCATTAGCACTCCGAGGAACAGACCTTTCATGTTTGAAAATGTCTGGCTCACTCACCCTGACTTCATCACTAATATTGGAAAATGGTGGATGGAAGACACATCCAATCAAGGCACAAAAATGTTCCTCCTGCAACAAAGACTCAAACACATCAAGCCAAGCCTTAAAGAATGGAACAAAAATTAGTTTGGCAATTCTTTTAAAGCTAAAAGAGAAGTGGAAAAAAAATTACAAGAAACCAACCGAATTCTCATCACAGAAGGATCCACAGAGGAAAGGAAAATGCAAGCGGACTCTCTTCAACAAGAATGGGACAATAGATGCCAGCAGGAGGAAATAATCTAGAGACAGAAATCAAGAGTGCAATGGATTAAATAAGGGGAAAGAAATACTAGGTTCTTTCACAAGTCTACCATGGAACACAAGGCACATAATCGGATCACAAAACTTAGGGATCCTCAAGGGAAAGAGCTAAATACTCACAAGGAAATGGAATCTATTTTGGTGCAACATTTTCAAAGCATAGCAGAGGAGACCATTGCAGACAGATCTCAATTTATAAAAAGCTTCACTCAGCATATTCCAAAACTGGTAACCAAGGAAGATAATTATAATCTCAACAAGCCAGTGACGGAAGATGAGGTCAATGAAGTAATCAAAGAGATGTACAATGGGAAGGTTCCAAGACTAGATGGTTTTAATGTATACTTCTTCAAAACATGCTGGGAAACAATCAAACATGATATTCTTGATGTGGTGGAGGATTCGAGAAAATCAAGAACAGTTCTAAGAGCACTTAATGCTTCCTTCATAGCCTTAATCCCTAAACAGGAAAAAGCCATGAAACCAGACAGATTTAGACCCATAGCTTTATGTAATTTGGTGTATAAAATCATTTCCAAATTTATTGCTAACAGACTCAAACCCCTTCTCCCAACGCTCGTGTTAGAGGAGCAAACAGGATATGTGGAAGGTAGACAAATTCTCAATAATATCATTCAAGCTCACGAAGTGGTTCATTCCCTCAACACTAATAAGCAAGAAGGTATGATAATACAGCTTGACATAGCGAAAGCTTATGATAAGTTAAGTTGGTCATACATCAGGGAAGTTCTTAAAGCGTATGGCTTGGACCACAACTAGATAAGATGGGTCATGGCCTTGGTTACCACAGCCAGTTTTTCAATCCTTCTCAATGGCTCTCCATCTAGAACCTTCAAGCCATCAAGAGGTCTTAAGAAAGGAGATCTTCTCTCCCCCTTCCTCTTCATTCTCATGATGGAAGGATTGGGCAAAGCGATCAATTCAGCCAAGGCAGAAGGAAGAATCCAGGGACTCAAACTTACTTAGAATGGGGACATGTTGACTCATCAGCAATTTGTGGATGAAACTATGTTACAGGGAACACCCACAGTCAAGGAAGCCAAAGCCTTCAAACAAATCTTGCATGATTTCGTGATGGAGGCTGGAATAGAGGTAAGCCTCACAAAATCAAAAGTTTTCTTTTTCAATACTGATATTTCTATTCAAAGAATTCTCTCCAGAATTCTTGGCTTTCAAAGAAATCATCTTCCCTCCAAATATTTGGGAATGCCTCTCACTGACAAACCTTTCAGCAAGGAAGTTTTGGAACCAGTAACTAATAAACTGAAAGACAAAGTCAGCAATTGGACAAGCAGATCTTTGAATTTAGCAGGTAGGCTAGTTCTTACAAAGGTTGTCCTACAAACCATTCCAATTTACATGTTTTCAACTCTTCCTATCCTGATGGGAGTTTCACAACAAATCAAGAATATCCAAAGAGATTTTATTTGGGGTAAAGGGGAAGAGAAAAAGAAATGGGCTCTGGTAGCTTGGGACAAGCTATTCAAACCCAAAACACACGGTGGTTTGAGTCTCCATGACCCGAACACTCTAAGAAAATTTTTGGGGGAAAAACTTTGGTGCAGATGGATAAAGGAAACGAGAAACCCCTGGGCTAAGCTCTGGAAACAGAAATATGAAATGGACTGGCAAGAAAGGGACCACATTTGAATGACAAGAAATATTAGGGGTTCCCATATTTGGAACAATGCTTGGGAGAACAGAGCCTCAATTCAGAAACATAGTTTCTGGTTAATTAGAAATGGGAATCTTGCCTGGTTTTGGGAGGATAACTGGTAGCAGGAACCTAACCTATGCAGAGAAGGACTAGACATTATCAAAAATGATACCATCAATAAAGGACTGAAAAGGGTAAGTGACTTCTAGGATCAGACAAGGGACAATGATAAATGGAGAAGATGGAAGGTACTAGTTTACAATGAAGAGACCTCTTTGAAGGCCCAAGCTGAAGTTCTTGAAGCGAATCTGGAAAAGAGAAAAATTTTGAATTCAACCTCGAATGACCAACTAAGATGGGGGAGAAACATTGAGGGCATCTTCAACCGTAAAGAAGCCAAAAGAATAGCCACTAGACTTAACTATACAAGCCCTAATAAGATATGGAAGGACCTATGGCACAACCGACACTGGATGAAGATCAAACTATTCATGTGGCTGGTTTCAACATAAAAAGATTCTGACTTGGGAAAATTTTAGAAAGAGAGGTTTTATTGGTCCATCAAGATGCCATTTATGTGGTCTGCAGGAAGAAAATATGGATCACCTTCTCAACCTCTGCTCATTCACCTCCACCTTATGGAACTGGGTGGCCTCAATCTTCAATCAAACGAACAGGAACGAAAATGACATCACTGAAACTTTAAGGAATTGGAGGAATGACTTCTCAGATAATGAGACAATCAACATAGCCTGGACTCTGATTCCAGGATTTTTGATCTGGGATGTTTGGTAAGAACGCAATAACAATATTTTCAAGGACAAATCGGGCTCAACCCAAAGCATCATGGCTTAGATCTTAAAATAGCTCAAAGAAACCGTTAATGCCCTTCTAAAGCAACCCCCTGAGAAACCCCCTTGTCACCAAGATGCTCACATTCTAGGACTGTTGGGGCTCCAGCTACCTATCCCTCTGGGCATAAACAAGACCGCAAGGCACACATCAGAAGGAAAGGCTTTCTAGCAACCCCCTCCCCATAGATTTTTAAAATTCAATATAGATGGAGCTTTAAAAGAAAACCCTGGGGGTGTTGGTTACGGAGGGCAATATAAAAATCATCTTTCACAGTCATTTGGGGAATGCCACTAACAACATGGCAAAACTCATGGCAATTGAGCAATGCTTAGAATTTCTGACTGAATACAATTTACATAATACAATCATAGAGGCTGACTCAGAAATAACAATTAATTCGGTCAAAAATTTAAGCAAATGCTCTGCACCAGACAAAGTTTCAAACCACTGGAGACTTTTGCAGGTCTATCATAGAATTCAATCTCACCTAAGAATACTAAGAACACTTAGATTTGTTCATGTGCACATAAATGCCAACAGAGTGGCGGATCGGTTGGCTGATGAAGGGGTGCTATGTACAAGAGACAACAAGATTTGCTCGTGGGAGTTGGTACCCGCAGGGAAACTGCATGAGGACTGCCACACTCTGGCTCACACAAACAGGGAGAATTATCAGTGCATGAAGAAGAAGCAGTCAATTGAAAATCACACAAAAGGATGATAAGGGTTCAACGAACAGAGGAACAGAGAATTGGCACATTTGGGTCTTGCCGTTGGATGGATGGAAGAAGGGGAAGAGCGTGAAGCTAAACCACGGCAACAATAGTTTTGCTACAGTACAAGGTAGTTTTGCTATAGTTAACATGGTTTTCGGGAAGCCTCAAGACCCTAAGTGGTTTAATACGAATGCTCCCAATGCCACTAACCGTTCAACACGTGGCTCAAGGAGGAGAAAGAATACCCCCTTCATCGGGTGGGTATTCCTCGCTCTTCTTTCCAGCGTGATATCCTTTACAGCCGTTGGATCTAGTATTAGCAGATCTATGGCTAAGGTTTGTTATGCAAGTTGATGGGACCCGGATATCCTCCTTGCACGTTTCTCCTCAGGGTCGGGATCAGGTAATTTTGGGTGGAACACCAGATTGAGGGTTATCCCCCTAGCAGACCCGAAATCTTTTCACTGCAGTCTCTATTTCCTCATCAGGTCCACTTAAAGACTTCTAAGGTTTTCTTGTTTTCGTTTAGGTTTATATCCTCGTCCGTTTGACAAATCGAATGGTTTAGGAGGTTGTTTTGTTTTGTGGGCCCTTGGCCAGTAGCACGAGTAGTTGGCTTTGGGTTTGTTGTATTTTATGTAACCCATTTTTTAGCTACAAGTGAATAGAATGTTTGTTTCTTGCTTCAGCAAAAAAAGATAATTTTAAAAAGTTTGACTAAATTGGATTTATAATTTTTCAAGATTAATATATTTTTGACATATATCTTAATTAATTAAATTGTATTAAGCAAAGTCTAGATTAGATTTATGATTTTTTTTTGTTAATAATATATTTTTGAAGCATATTTCAATTAATTGAAAGATTCTTTAAAACTTAAATTCATATCATTGTGTGTATGTTGTAAAGACTAAAAAATGAGGTGGCATTTTTTTTAATTGTATTTTATTATTATTATTTATTATTTATGTTAATTATACTCACTTATTTTTAAGGGGCAAGAGATATTTAGAATCACATTCTCGTATTTTTAAACAAAGGAAACACATTTTCATCCTAAATAGTTTTTAAGTCCACGGTATTGGTTAGCCCATGATATTCTTCCATGGTATTTGATGTGACAAATCTTATTCAAATATTAAACCATCCATTTTTTTTTCGTGGAAAAAGTCCATAATTTTATTCATATGAAAAAATTACATGTTGTAGATGCT
Source organism: Pinus taeda (assembly GCA_000404065.3). Taxonomy (NCBI): domain Eukaryota; kingdom Viridiplantae; phylum Streptophyta; class Pinopsida; order Pinales; family Pinaceae; genus Pinus; species Pinus taeda. Next base: position 98,607 of record APFE030367952.1, read on the forward strand.
ATAAGCATATGCGAATGGCTATCCATGAAAGGGGAAAGTTACAATAAATAAATAAAAAAGAAGTAAAAGTAAAATATCAGTAGGCCTATGCTTTTCTGCCCTTTTTGTTCTCCACCCTTCTCCAACCTTCCGATTCGGGAGTGGGTGAAATAATGGCCAGTTGGTTTTCCAGTGTGTTCAAAGGTAGTTCCTTGTTGGATTCAGATCCTTCCGATCCATGACTTCTTTTTATTCCACTTACTTCCAGTTGAGGTTCATGATGTTGTTGTATATTATTTGGCCCCAAATTAGCATCTGGAGTAGTTTATTCCTGATTATGTTTCTGTCTCGAGAAAAAATCAGTTTCTGTTTGGTTCTCTAGAGGTTCTGATTGCATGTCCTCCTCTTCTTCCATCAAGTTGGTCTGCTGCCAACCCTTAGGCTTTTTTTGTTGTTTCTTTTTTCCTTTGGAGTCCTTTCTGGTCAGTGGGTAGTTGTATTGGAGGTGACCAGTTTGCAGGCAGTTGCGGCATCTGAAAGCAGTATTCTCATAGTCGAGCAATTGAATCCTCGATGTATTGTTGTATTCCAATGTGATGTGATCAGGAAATCACTGACTCAGGTCCACCTCAACACATACTCTAGCAAAAGTGATGATTCCCTTGCTAACTTTGTCTTCATCTATTTTTAGGAATTTCCCCAATGAATTCCCAATGGCTAATAAAACTTTGTAATGCCAAAAATGTAGAGGGAGGTTACGGAGCCTCACCCAAACAGGCATTGTAGAAATTTTCATAGTGTTTGCATCAAATCCATCAAACCAAGGAGTGATGAAGAGGCTAGAATTGCCCCAAAACCAAGGCCCCTGATGGATAATATTGTCTCGTTCTTGTTCTGTGTTGAAGCTAACAAAGAAAAATCCCTTTGAGCAAAGGTGTATATCACAGTTTGGTGTCCATGTGGAGTAAATCCAATGATGCAGAGCATTGGATTTTGGCCAGAAACCATTAAATCTACAAATGACAGCATTTTTGGATAGTTTAGTGTCTAGTTCAGTTACCTCTGGTAGATGTACTTGGAGCGTTGGGGATTCCATTTTTTGTTCCACTATATAGGGCCCTGGTAACTCTGGTTCTAGTGCTGACTTATGCTACATTTTTCCTTTTCCCTTGACAGTGTCTCGAAAAGAGACTGTTTTTTTTTAGCTGTCTCAATTGCAACCACCACACAGTCACAGATTAAGAAATATGGTTGAGTCATTGTTGATACCATAATCCTGAAGTGAGAGGAGGTCCTGTAGAATGCGTCCAAAGAATATCAGGTTTTGGTATTTGGTGGGAGTCCCAAACTGGTTCTGTATTTCCTTCTTTAGCTCCTGTATAAGCAGCCCCTTTTTGAGCCTCATACAATGATGGCTGCCCTCTATCTTTTTTATGACGATATTAATCCGTTCTTCACCCACGCAGAATGAATCTGTGATTTTGGAGCCACAAACCGTAAAAATGGGCGATTTTTCTTCAAACGCCACTGTACCCCAGCTTTTTATATATTGTCTACTTCATGATAGATTCAGATTTGGATTATCAAGGTCATTTTTGGTGTATTCTGTCATAGAGCCAATATCTATGTGGTCTGTTGTGGTCGACCCCCCTTTCCGTGCACGGGAATTCTCCAGAATAGATTGGGGCCAGGACGATGTAAGTCCTTCTTCACTTATCCACTCGTGAAACAAGCAGTTGGTGATAAATCTGATGACAGGGGATGGCGCTGGCAAGGCAGGAGGTGGTATGACAGCAACAGAATTTGGCGGGCCAGGAACCCGAGCCACCATCCAATCGAGCAGTGGCAGGAGAAATCGTGAAAGGCGTTCATGTAAAGAAAACTGGAGGACAAAACCCCCACCGAGGAAACCGAGTTCTTGGAGGTGTGTTTGTGGCCAAAAAACCCATTTTGAAAATGAAAAAAACGAAATGTTACCTCAACCGAATGTGATTCTTTCCTCAGGAGTGAGGGAATGCCTAGCGACCTGCGACCACCTTCTAGCGATCTATAGTGAGCCTGGGGGAAGATCCCTGCAAGTAGCAAAGGAGCGTTCGTCATTGAAAGTTTAGAGCTCGGTTCCCGCCGGTTCCTTTAATCTCCACCTAAATATTAAACCATACATATTTGGCGGTCCATGGTATTTGATGTGATGAATCTTATTTAAAGGTTAAACCATACATAAATTTCAAGCCCATTGTTTTCATCTATTTTACTCGTCATAGAAGGGCATAAAATTATTTCCCATACAAAAGAACTTGGATTAAAAAAATGTTTGTTATATTTCAAATGAAAAAGATTTTAGGTTTTTTCAACTGAAAGGTAAGGGAAATTTTCATTTATATTCTACTTATGACCCTGTTTATGGGATTTTTTTTCTTTTATTATGCATTCTAACAATTGAAAGAAAAATGGATGTTTATAATCATGTCAGTTTAAATAATAGAATTGTTATCATCTACAATCAATCTTATTTTCTTACCGTTCATGCATGCATGTATAACCAATTTATTAAAATTACAACTTCATAGTGGTCATGGAGGATCAAATACTAATTGGAATGAGTTCTCTTACCTTTCTTTTCTTTTAATGGCTCATAGGTTTTCCATTATAGCCAAGGGGTTTGGTATGCAAATGAATCTCCATTTGTTGAGGCATTCAAGGAGCATGAAAGCCTTGGGACATATAACGAACTAGAAATTAAAGAATCAAGGTTGATCTATGTGAATTCTCTTACACTTATTGGTCTTGACATCATGCTAATGTCATTCCATCACAACTCATAGGTTTGATAGATGATGATCAATCTTCATTTGCTAAGGCATTTGAATAGTATGAAGACTATGAGACATATAGTCAAGGAAAAATTGCGATATAATAACACGTCTCTTTGGTTGGTCCTCACATGAATACAAAATTGGGTATATTCTCATCTACCCTTTATGTTTTTGCTTACACACTTATATTTATTTATTTATAAGCCTCCCTTTATGCTTGAATTCTTAATATTTGTGGAAATGAGAGAGAGTTGTTGAAGCCTATGGTTAAAAAGATGGGTAAACTTAGACAAATCATTAGTATTTGATTAGATGTTAGTGTTCCATGAAATATGGTGGGGTAACATCTACCCATCTTCTACAAATCCACCTACTTGTCTTTTTGTGCATGCTAAAATATTAATCGTGCATTACATTTTGGGAGCTTTATTTAATTAATTCACTTGGATTTACAATTGAATCAATTCATGTTTTACACATGATATACTTACATGTCTTATTGTGCAGAGTAAGAACTTACTTTAATTGAAGATTGACTCAGATCCATAGGAACTTAATTTAATTAGTTTTAATTGTAATATATGTTTGTAAAAATATCACAAGAGGGATTTGACAAATTGTGATCTTTTTGTTGTAAAAAATATTAGAGCAGCTTGTTTAGTTGTCATTGAAATCCTTTTAAAACTTTAAACTATAAAGCTAATTCCAAGCGACCTTAAATATTTTTAATGTATGCTTATTCAAATATATGAGGTACCCAACTTCAGTTTAGTTCAATAATTACAAAGAAAATGGTGTCATGAAAAATGTTTGCAGTATGAATTTTTTTATTTTTAACCTCACAATGCACTTGATTTTATATAATTAATTTGACATTTTATAAATAATTATAAAAGAAATTGTATTAAGAATAACTTCAACAATTGTGAAATAACATTTTATAGACTTTTAAAAATTAATTTTATGTTTTCAATGTCTTTCGAAGATCTGTGACCACTATATCCAAGAAATATTTGTACAATGCAGATCCAGCCGGAGGGATCACATCTTGTTAGTTCAACCACAGAGCCTAACCTTGAGAATGTCAAGAGAACTGAACTTGTGACCTCTCGATAGAAAATGTGCTTTAACCACAGGGATTAGACCAATTGAGCTAACCCTCAAGCTATGTGCATGGGAATAATATTTACCCATTGGTCATGAATATTTACCCAATCCAAATAATTTGATTAAAAAATTTCCTAATATTTTTTTTAGTAAAGAATTATTCATAGAGGTATCCTCCATTCGACGCCAAGATCGTGTAACTTGTTGTATCTAATAATGTTTTATAATTCAAACTGATGACTTATTATTATTTTGTTCTTTCTAGGGAAAAATATGTAATTTCATTTATAATTTAAACAAAATTACATTTTTCATATACACAACCAAAGTGTGTATTCCAAAAAATGTGCTAAGATCCTTTTGGTGGCTAAATAACTATCCAAGAAAATATAAAATGTACATAACACTATCCAAAAAAATATAAAACATACATAATTCAACCAATAGGTCTAAAATAGTCCAGAAACATGAAAATTGAAAGTTTCTCACCATGAATCACAAAGATATCTAAGATACAACCTATGAAGCTTTCACCAATAAGATATGAAAACTATATATATATATATAAAAGGAAGACACCAACAAATAATAGACTAGTAATTCTATTATTTCACTTATTAGTTATTAATTTAATGGCTTACCAATTATCAAATTACTATAATTAGTAAGGGGTAGGATAAAATGTTTTTAATCATGATGTAACTTAACACTTAAAAAATGCTTAAAAAATGCTTGAAAATAATTTGGTATACTTAAATGTTTTTATTGCATTATTTAATGATCTTGGGTTTAACTGCATATAAAAATTTTAACCAGCGTATTTAACATAAAAAAATCTACTCATCATCAAGGTGTAAATAATATGAGGTTCTTTATCATTTATATTTTAATGATGAGTGAAGCTTTCACTTGAAGCATAATTTTCTATACAAATAAATTAAAGACCATTTTATTTGTGTTAAACTTTCAATATGAATTTCTTAAAGTTAATGTTGATATTTACCTTACAAATATCAATTTTAATTCAGTTTTCTTAATATATAAATTATAAGATAAGTATCAATATTAACTAATATGTTTAATGTTAAATGATTCATATCTTGTTGTGTTTGACTAGATAGTTTGTCATAACAAATTTGATAAAGAAAATTTATTGAACAACAAAATTTATATGATGTGGGTTGATTTTTCCTTAGGCTTATGGAGTTATTAAGTTATTATTTATTGCATATGGATGAAAAATATAAATATGCAAAAAATAGACAACAAATAGAACAATCACTCACAAACCACAATAATACAAGATTTGACTTGGGAAACTCTTTCGGGAGAAAACCCAACTGGAAAGTGAGGTTGCTCTGCTCTCTATTTCTCTAAATGGAAATGGATGCAACTACAGTGGAGTGGGACCTGTGGTGCATAGGTTGCTACAAAACACAAACCCTCTTTGTTTTCTCTCACTCTATCTCGTCTCAAATACTCTAGTCAACTATGGAACCAAAATGCACTTGAATAGAATCAAACCCCTTTTCCTCCTAGTGGCCCAATTATAACACAACCCTATAGCCACCTAGGGGTTAAATTTTACCCATTCAACCCTTAATATGAGTTACAACTTGAACTTTCTATAGTACTCCTCATATTTCCCATGTCTCTAGCACCTTTTTGAGGAGTAACAAGAGCTGACATGACATCCTCTCAAATTATGGTGGTTAATTTCAATAGGTCAACTTCCAAGAAGCATCAATTTTTCATGTGAGCTCTAATTGGGGTGGTTCTTGCGTTTTTGGAAATTTATCATTGTGTAGATTATGAAACTGATGTCCATAGTAATGCCACGATCACAAAATGTGGTCATTTAGGGTCTCCAATGGCTTCTAAATTTTTCCACCCAGAATTTTCCAAACTAGGATGACCGGTAAACCCTATAAGTTGGCTCCTCCAAAATTTCCACTCTAAAAGCATCAAGATGGATGAAAATAATATATTGATCCAATATTAATCATTAAAAGATAAAATATGACCTATATTTCAAGATTTTTTGTAAGGGAATTAAATTGATACGACCTCGTATTAGGAAACTTAACAATTTTTTGGCATTTCAATGTCATATGAAACATAAGAGTGTCCAAATAATTTAGAATTGAAGTTTCCAAATGCTAGTTGCATGTTGTGAGTAGTGCACCAATAATATTGATATATATGAGGCATACTACTATAACGAGAACATGGTATTGATGTAAATGGGGCATACTACTATAATGCAAACATGATATTGATGTAAATAGGGCATACTACTATGAACATGTTTCTGCCTAAGAGGTCAAATGTTCAAATATAGAGGGGGTAGAGTATGTACACCTCCGTAGACTTTAATAGCCAAATCACTATGTTGAGGTGGGTCTCTTGTCACACAAACAAAGGGGTCTCATAAATCAATTTATGTGTTTGGCTTGGTCATGATCTTAAATTATATTATTATTTTATTATATTATAATTTGAAGAGGTGACTTATTAGTTTATATCTTAATGACTTTTCAAATTATCTTACTATTAACATTCATAAGTGGTAGGGTAATTATAACTTTTATCATGATTTAGCTCATCACCAAAATGCCTAAAATTAATTTGTTATATTTTATGTTTTTTGAGTGGAGACTTTCACAAGTTGACATATTTATTTGTTCGATTTTTTTTTGGATTTTAACTATGTAAAAAAAATGAATTAGCATATTTCACCTCAAATCTTCCCTCATTTTCAAAGTGCAAATGATATCAAGGTTCTCTTCATTACTTGTAGTCAAATGCATTGTGAAGTTTTCACTCAAGATGTGTTGATTCAATTTTTCTACATAGTTAAACAAAAAACCGTTGAATAGATAAAAATTTGATGCTTTCACTTTTTTTTTGCATTTCACTTTTAAGTTTGAAATTTTAAAGCTAATAATGATTATTACTTTATCAAAAAAAATAAAATAAAAAATACTAGAGTTTATATAAAAAAGAGTTATAGCTACACTAGACAACATGATAATACAAATCATTAGAAGGAAGGTCATAACTTGTAATTCTTTCCTCTTCCCATTAAAATACTAGAGGGTGAGAAGGAAATCCTACCTATTGATACTTTTTTTTTCCATATTCCTAAGTACAGGGATAAATTCCTAAAAATTGATTACATAATTGAATGTAAAAACATAACATATTTATTGATTAAGGACTATTACGTGCCAACCCCCCATAGGGGAGAATCTAAAGTTGATTGATGGTCCAAGAGGAGATTCGATTCTACCTCATATTCTCTCTAATCTAGGTTAGATTTCCTTTGCCTTATGAGATGAGGGTAGGGTTTTACAAATTTATTTGGGATTTTATTAGATAGAATATATTTTTATGACTTTGATGGATGGACATGTTACGTTATATCTAAATTTGCTTCTTTCTCCTCTTCCTCTTCTTCCTCCTTTGATTCCTCTACTTGTTCTTTTTGCTACTTTCATTTCCATACTTCCTTCTCTTCTAATGGGGCATTGGCCTTTGAATACTCTTGGGATGGATCTATGCCACTATCAAAATGAGTTATTCCAAAGTTGAGATCTTTTAGTATTTTCTCTTTCCTTTCGATTTCCTTTTCCATTTTTTTTTCTAAAGAAATAGTTTGATATTTTAAAAATGAAATTTTAAAATACATATAATAGTCAAGAGTGGATTTAAAAATTTTGGATCCTAGAAGTTGATTCTATTATCTATCATTCAAAAGAACATGGTTCAAATTCACATATTACATTCTACCTTTAGTATCTATAAGGATCCTCATTTCATAACGTAAATTTACATTAAAAGTAGAAACTTGACAGTTATACAAAGCATAAACTATCACTAAGGTCTAAAGACCATGTTTAAACTATTCTAAACTATACTATCATATCAATAGTCAACAATAAAGAAGAAGATGAAAAGAGAGTGGTCCCTCCGAATTCTTATTTATTTAAGGCACCCTCATGCATCAATAAAGCATCTTGAGATAAACTGTTTATTTTTGTATTGAGCTCTCTATAAATATGATGACAAGATATATTTTCAAATGGAAAATTTACCTCTTGAATTTGGTTCTTTAACAGATGCAAGCCAAGGTTTTAAATGCTACACAAATTGTTAGCCCAAGGTATAATGAGTTTTGAATATCCAAAGTCTCGAAATTGTGTGATCCTTCTCTCTAATGTTAGTACTTTCAACAAAATTCATAGAGCATACAATTATGTGGTTTTCTAGCAAAATATGGTCCTTTTTAAAAATAGTTCCATATAACTTGGCTAAAATGGGGCCAATTATAATGGTCCTATAAATCAAGGGGTTGCTTTTACTCCCACTTTAAAATAGGTACAATGAGGCTTTGAGTCCAATATTTAGGGACTCTAAATTAATTCCAATGAGGCTTATCACAATGGTATTACAATTACAGAGATCATTTTTATCCCCACTTTTAAAATAGGTACAAGAAGACTTTAAGTACAAGGTTTAGGGAAGTCAACCCTACCTGACTTCTAAATTGGAGTGTTAGTAATTTTTATTTTTATTTTTTCTTATTTATGTTTTTTTGCTTTTACTCCTAATTAAAAATGTTCATATAATATCATTAAGATTTTGTTAATAGATTTATTTTTGTTTGTGAAAATGGTTGAAATGTAAATACAAAAACATATTATAAAATTTTATTCAAAATAGATTTGATAATAATTTAATTGTAAAGAGTAGCTCAAAATTATCATAATAATATATTTATGATGAATTCAACATTTCACTTACAATAATAAAACTTAAAAATAGTACAAAATGTTGCAACTTTATATGATTTCACATTTCCAACTTCAAATTAATTAAAATTCAAAAAAATTGCAAAAAAATCTTATACTTAAAAAGCATTTAAAATATTGATTAAATATTATTGATTATAACCACCGTAACGCCAGACACAAAACATCTTATAATTAAATGCATTTAAAACATTAATCAGTTATAATTTACGAATGTTGTTATCGTGTGTGTTTTTTTATTTATTTATTATTATATAAAAAAATCTATACATGTTGCAAGTTACAATAACATATTTTATATTAAAAATATGCTCCACATTCACGCTTTCTTTATAAGTGTGATTAACATTATTTATGTAGTTTTTATTACGTGGACATTTTCTGATATCCAAATTGGGAGGGGAGGGGAGTATTAACTATTATGGAGAACATATTGGGGGTGGGGGCTTTATTATGTAAAATATATTGGAGGGTATTATGTATTAATGAGTATATGTTAATATAATGTTAGTAACATAAATATTTTTATAGAGAATTTTGTTGAAATAACATTGAGAGGGGTGAATTAGTATTATCAAAAAAAAATCAATTTATACAAATATTTGCTTATACTTTCCAGATTTATAATTTAATTTATTTTTTAGATGTTGATCATTAGTCTGTGTCAGAACCATCTAACAGTAAACAGGAACAGAAAAAATAGAGCAGACAGTCACACCAAAGAACACAACATATAAGGTGGAAACCCAATGTGGGTGAAAACCACCTACTACAATATGTCTCTATCTTTTTTCAATTAGAAACTTCTTTTTACAATGATTCTGTACTGGTGCAGTCTTATACCAGCACGCAGGCTTCAACTTGCAGAAGGCTACAACCTTCTCTCGTTCTCCAGACTCTCCTGGAAGGGAGCTACAACCTCCTTAGCTCTTGTACTAACTGAGGTACTAGTACGTAGGTGCTGACCTACTGAAGGCTTCAACCTTCTCTTTTCTTCCAGGGACCACGTTTCATAAATTTTCAGACTGGATCCATGACTATCAATCAAACATCAATTAGATCTGCAATCAACCAACTTCCTTGTACAAATACTGAATCAAAAATTTCTCAGCACACAGAAAATTCAGAACCATGAACACTGCAGAAATAGACAAAAATAGCTAAAACACATTTCAAGAAAAGTCTGCAACTTCACCAATAGAAACTTGCGGGGATCCGCACTACTGCTGTGTCGAGCCTACGGAACTCCGCACCTGCGCTGTACCTAGTCTACGCACCTCTGCACTGTCTGGCCTGCGCACCTCCGCACCTACGTTGTGCCTGACCTGCACACCTCCGGGTATAGATAATTTATCAGTCTTCAATTATACCCCAGACTATCAGATTTACAGATCTGATCATGCGCCAAAGAGATCTCGACCCATCAAAAGATCTGTCTTGTAATACTCAGGTTTCTCCTTGATTCAGGTCCAACTATAACTCACCAACCGATCACCAGTATTTCAGATCTTTTTTCCTCTTAAGATATTCAACACATATGTGCTCAACCAAATGATCTCCTTTCATTTTTATAGCCTAGGCCTTACTCAAACCATGGTCCAAAACCATAGAGATCCAATACTGGGGACCCAAAACCTGGGTTCAATACTTTAGATCCAAAACCACGGACTAAAACCATAGGATCAAAAATGTCGGACTAAATACCATGGACCAACCATAAGATTTCCCACGTGCGTGCGCTTTTCCCTGCATGAAAGTGTGTGTACTTTACGTCTGCACTTTTTTATTCGGAACACCTGCGAACATGTCCACACCTTTTGAATGGCACCCCTGCGGAACCTGTCGATGTCCGCACCTTTGTGAACAGGAACCTGCGGATTTCTCATTTTCTACTATTTTGAGAGTCGGAACTTGTGATCAGCTACTTGAGTGAGTTGCCATCAAGGACAACTCTTATGTCATCGAGCCAACCTATGCCAAAACTGTGTCATAATGCCAACAAATTTTGTACATTGTTATTTTTTATTCTTTCCCAAAATATATATATAATATTGGAGATTTTTATTATTTTTTTATTTTTATTAGGTTAACAAATGTAGAGATTTTAATGATCATAGAAAAATATTTTATAATATATTGTTTTAAATACTTTTTTTATTTGTTTTTTTTTTTTTTTTTATATATTGGTAGGTTATATAATTAATGTATCATCTTAATTGATGTTGAGGAATTAAAAACCAGTAACTTCACATTAAGGAGTGTCTTACAGAGTACTCGATCACCGTATATCTAGGATCTAGTGGATAAAATATTTTTATTCTTTAAAATAAAAAAAATAAAAATAAAAAATTAAATACATTGATTTGATAATTAAATTATGCTTTTAAATTTGTAATTTTATTATAGTTAAAAAAATATTTAAATTACCCTAAATTCATCTTAATTTTGGATTTAAGCATTAGGAAAAAATAAAATCTTTTGATATAGGTTTTTTTTCAAATTTTACACTTCAAAAAATTTACATTTTGAAAAATTTAATCTCTTAATACTTGATATATCCAAAATCTCACCATGGGCTTTTTTTAATAGAGCTGTTGAACAACACGGATGTGGGGGGGATTTCATTTTATATCTATCAGAACAACATTATTACAAATTCAAGATGGGCCCAGGTGTAGGATCGAACAACTTTGCAGAAATCATATCTCTTCGTCATCTTATGCATTGTGCTTTAAATCATGATTGCAGAGACTTACAGATATATGGTGACTCAAATATTATCATAAATTGGATCAATCAAAAATCTAGATATCACGCTCACACACTCATAAATTTGTTGGACAAAGTAATGCATCTCAAATCTCAATTTAATTCCATTCTTGTTCGTCATCTCTACAAGGAGCATAACCATAGTGTCGACGGTTTATCCAAGGAAGCCACGTACCTGCCAAGAGGACAGTGGATAATCCAAGAACAGAGGGGTACCTCACAATACCAGTACTATCACAGGCCCTATATAGATCAAATCTACCATCAGGTTGATGGTCACTAAATTTTTTAAGAACTATCAAACATATATGATGACGTAGATATTTAAGTCTTTATTTATGATTAGCACCCTGCGAGTTGTAAACATATTTATATAGAACACTGTTACAGCATCATCCTGCATGATGATTTTTTTATTTTTGATACAGCGTCATCCTGCGTGATGATTTGTTTGATTTTGACACAGCCATATCCAGGAATGGTTTGTAGAAATTATAGATATATGGGCTCAAACCGCATATGCTGAACAACATATACTACATGTAATTTTTCACCATATAATGAAAGATTACGATTTTTCTGGTGGGAAAAAAAATAAATACATTAAATAAATTAAATTAAAATCTATTTAACCTAATATATAATAATATTTTTTCACTTTAATAATAAAATCATAAACATATATCATTAAAAATATTTAATTTATTATGATTAATATTTATATCACATCACACATTAACCTATTACAATAATATTTTTATAATATATATGAAAAACATTGTAAACATATAATTTATTATTATTATTATTTATATGACATCACACATTGAATTATTACAATAATATCATATCATGTCACTGGTTTGATATGACAAAGAATTTTGATATCATTCATTACAATCGAGATTTAATACTTGATAACAACTACCAATCAACAGAAACTTTCATATTACACTCAACGAAGACTGAGTAAACACCACAGATAGATAAAATCTCCATGAAAAACTGTTGTGTCATTAATTTAATACTTAACAAGTACTATTATTCTTTTTCTATATTCTCTAATATTAGTATTTAGTTGTTGACTTAATGAAAATATCATCAGTAAACAACTTTATCTATATTGTTAGCCATGTTAACTAATATTATAATATTTCTAGTAAAGATAAATTACACGTGTCTTTTTAGAAAATTACATTTGTCTTTTTAGAATGGGTTCTTCATTGCCAATGCACGTCCACAAATTTTCTAGAAATTTTCTATTATAGGCAATTTTAAAAAAATATAGAGAATTTGTTATTGTTGTGCCCCTATTGTCCACATATTGTTATTGTTATTATTGTGCCCCTATTGTCCACGTATTGTTATTATTGTGCCCCATAGAAGCCCACTATTGTTACTTTTGTGCCCTTATATTATTATTGTTATGTCAGCTTTGATTATATTGTGACCCCTTAGTCTCCTATATAAAGAAAGGAGGTTTTGTCATTTGTATCATCCTATAATTGTTCATTTGTGTAATGTAAAGGAGGTTTCCCCCTCGAAGAGGTTGATTTCTAAGTCGTTGATCTATCTTTTCTATATTCTTGTGAGTTGGTTTCGTAACATGGACGCATTGTGACAAAGATTGTCTAATAGTCCAACGCCACATTGTCACAACCATGCTTAATAATGCTCAACCATGGTCCAATGTCACATTGTGACAAAGATTGTGTCAATATGAAAATCAACCATGGTCTAATGTCACATTGCGACAAAGATTGTCTTGATATGAAAATCAATCATGGTCAATCATGGTCAACCATGGTCCAATGTCACATTGTGATCAATATTGTCTCAATATAAAAATCAACCATGGTCAACCATGTTTATTTTAGAGTTTATAATATTTATCTTAAGTTTTATATAGCTTGGGTTTATAATATTAATCCCTTGGGTTTAATATTATTCCCTTGGTTTTATAATCCCTTGGGTTTAATATTATTCCCTTGGTTTTATAATCCGTTGGGTATTTAATATTGTTCCCTTGGGTTTATAATATCAATCCCTTGGGTTTATAATATTAATCCCTTGGGTTTAGTAATCTAAGGGTTCATATCCATAGAGTATACTATTATTCATTGGGTTTATAATATTAATCCTAGGGTTTAATATAAATCCCTTGGGTTTATAATTATGGTCAACCAGAGTCCCACCTCACATTGTAACAAAGATTGTCTCAATATGAAAATAAATCATTGTCGACCATGGTCAATCATGGTCCAATGTCACATTGTGACAAAGATTGTTTTAATATGAAAACCAACCATGGTCAAACATGGTCCAATGTTCCATTATCACAAAGATTGTCTCAATATGACAATCAATCATGGTCAACCATGGTCCAACGTCGCATTGTGACAAAGATTGTCTCAATATGAAAATGAACCATGGTCAACCATGCTTATTTTATCATTCATAATATTTATGATAAGGTTTATAATATTTATTTTAGGGTTTTTCATAGGGTTTTTCGTAGGATTTTCTCAATATGAAAATCAATCATGGTCAACCATGGTCAAACATGGTCAACATTGGTCAAACATGGTCGACCATGGTCAATTATGGTCGACCATGGTTAACCATGGTCAATCATGGTTAACCATGGTTAGCAATGGTCCAAAGTCACACTATGACAAAGATTATCTCAATATGAAAATCAATCATGGTTAACCATGGTCCAACAACACATTGTGACCAAGACTGTCTCAATATGAAAATCAACCATGGTCACATTGTGACAAAGATTGTCTCTTGGTCCAACATCACATTGTGACAACCATGGTCATCCATGGTCAAGCATGGTCGACCATGGTCCAACATCGCCTTGTGACAGAGATTGCCTCAATATGAAAATCAACCATGGTCAATCATGGTCCAATGTCGCATTGTGACAAGGATTGTCACAATATGAAAATCAATCATGGTTAACCGTAGTCCAATGTTGCATTCTGACAAATATTGTATCAGTATGAAAATCAACCATGGTCAACCATGTTTATTTTAGAGTTTATAATATTTATCTTAGGAGTTTATATACCTTGGTTTTATAATATTAATCCCTTGGGTTTATAATATCAATCCCTTGGGTTTTTAGTATTAATCCCTTGGATTTATTAGTCCTTTAGGTTTATAGTATTGATCCCTTGGGGTTTATTAATCTAAGAGTTCATATTCCTTAGGTATAATTTTATTCATAAGGTTTATAATATTAATACTAGGGTTTAATATAAATTCCTTGGGTTTATAATCATGGTCAACCATGGTCCAACATCACATTGTGACAAATATTGTCTCAATATGAAAATCAACCATTTTTAACCATCGTCAACCATGGTCCAATGTCACATTGTGACAAAGATTGTATCAATATGAAAATCAATCGTAGTCAACAATGTTCTATCATGGTCAACCATGGTCCAACACCTCATTGTGACAAAGATTGTCTCAATATGAAAATCAATCATGGTCAATATGAAAATCAACCATGGTCAATCATGGTTAACCATTGTCTAACGTCACATTGTGATAAATATTGTCTCAATATGATAATCAATCATTGTCAACCATCGTCAACAATAGTCCAACATTGCATTGTGACAAAGATTGTCTCAATATGAAAATGAACCATGGTCAACCATGGTCACATTGTGACAAACATTTTCTCATGGTCCAACGTCACATTGTGACAATCATAGCCTTCCATGGTCAACTCTAGTTCAACATTGCATTGTTACAAATCATGGTCAAGCAAGGTCAACCATGGTTCAATGTCGCATTGTGACAACCATGGTCAACGTTGGACTCATTAATTATTATTATGGTAATTAATTATTATAAATTAATTAATTATTAAGTAATTAGATATTATAAATTAATTAATCAATTTATTTAGTATTTATTAATTAATAAGTAATTAATTTATTATTAATTATTTATTTATTAATTAATTATATTAATTATAAGTTAATTAATTAATTATTAATTATTAATAAGTAATTCATTAATTAATAGTTTATCGATTAAATCAATTACTTATTTTATTAATTATTAATTTCTTTTAGGGTTTATATCGCTTGTGTATCAATCATGGTCAACATTGGTCAAACATCGTCTATCATGGTTAATTATGGTCAACCATGGTCCAATGCCACATTGTGACAAAGATTGTCTCAATATGAAAATCAATCAAGGTCAACCATGGACACATTATGCCAAAGATGGTCTAATGGTCCAACATCGCATTATGACAACCATGGTCAACCATAGCTCAATGTCGTATTGTGACAATGAATGTGTCAATATGAAAATTAACCATGGTCCAATGTCTCATTACGACAAATATTGTCTTGATATGAAAATCAATCATGATCATCCATGGTCATCCATGGTCATCCATGGCTAACCATGGTCCAACATTGCATTGTACAAAGATTGTCTCAATATGGAAATCAACCATGGTCAAGCATGGTCAATCATGGTCAATCATGGTCAACCATGGTCCAACATCGGATTGTGACAAAGATTCTCTCAAATGAAAATCAATCATTGTCAACTATGGTCCAGAGCCGCATTGCATAAAGATTGTCTCAATATGAAAATCAACCATGTTTGTTTTAGGGTTTATATACCTTGCGTTTACAATATTAATCCTTTGGATTTAATATTATTCCCTTGGTTTTTTAGTATTAATCCCTTGGGTTTATTATATCAATCACTTGGGTTTATTAATCTAAGGTTCATATTCTTAGGGTATAATATTATTAATAGGGTTTATAATATTAATCATATGGTTTAATATAAATCCGTTGGGTTTATAATATAAATTATTTGGGTTTATTAATCCCTTGAGTTTATTAAAGATTGTCTCGATATGAAAATCAATAATGGTAAACCTAGTCCAATGTCACATTGTGACAGGGATTTTCTGAATATTAAAATCAACCATGCTCAACAATGCTCAACCATGTTTATTTTAGGGTTTATAATATTTATTTTAGGGTTTATATACCTTTTGTTTATCATATTAATTACTTAGGTTTAATATTATTCCCTTGGGTTTATAATCCCTTATGGTTTTAATATAATCCATTGGGTTTATAATATCAATCCCTTGGGTTCATTAATCTAAGGGTTCAGATTACTAGGGTATAATATTATTCATAAGGTTTATAATATTAATCCTAGGGTCTAATATAGATCCATTGGATTTATAATCATGGTCAACCATGGTCCAACATCACATTATGACAAAGATTGTCCCAATATGAAAATCAACCATTGTCAACCATCGTTAATCATGGTCAACCACGGTGTAACATTGCATTGTGACAAAGACTATCTCAATATGAAAATGAAGCATGGTTAACCATGGTTAACCATGGTCAACCATGGTCAATAACCATGGTCACATTGTGACAAAGATTGTTTCATGGTCCAACATCACATTGTGACAACCATGGTCATCCATGGTGACCATGGTCAACCACGGTCCAACATCGCATTGTGACAAAGAATGTCTCAATATGAAAATCAACCATGGTCAACCATGGTCCAACGTCACATTATGACAAAGATTCTCTCAATATGGAAATCAATCATTGTCAACCATTTTCCAACGTTGAATTGTGACAAATATTGTCTCAATATGAAAATCAACCATGGCCAACCATGTTTGTTTTAGGGTTTATAATATTTATCTCAAGATTTATGTACCTTGGGTTTACAATATTAATCCTTTCGATTTAATATTATTCCCTTGGGTTTTTACTATTAATCCCTTCGATTTATTAGTGCCTTAGATTTATAATATCAATCCCTTGGATTTATTAATTTAAGGGTTCATATTCCTAGGGTTTAATATTATTGATGGGGTTCATAATATTAATCCATTAGGTTTACTTATCACATTGTAACAAAGATAGTCTCGATATGAAAATGAATCATGATCAACCATGGTCCAATGTCGCATTGTGACAAGGATTGTATGAATATGAAAATAAACCTTGCTCAACCACGGTCAACCATGTTTATTTTATGATTTATAACATTTTTTAGGGTTTATATACCTTTGGTTTATAATATTAATCCCTTGGATTTAATATTATTCTCTTGGGTTTATAATCCCTTAAGGTTGTAGGATTAATCCCTTGGGTTTATAATCCCTTGGGTTTTTAGTATTAATCCCAAGTGCTTATTATACCCTTGGATTTATAATATCAATTCCTTGGGTTTATTAATCCAAGGGTTCATAATCCTAAGGTATAATATTATTTCTAGGGTTTATAATATTAATCCTAGGGTTTAATATAAATCCCTTAGGTTTATAATAATATCAATAATATTTGTTGTTTGGAGACTTCTATGGTTAGGATTTGAAGAGTGAAATTTCGGAATAGAATCCACAGGTGTCATTCTTTAAGGTCTATGTTTTAGGTCACCAACTGGACTCATCATCAAGATCATCGTGCTGAGAGAAGAAGAGCAAAAATTATGAGGGTATAAATAGGATAAGGAAGGGAAGAGAGATACAAATGAGAGTCGACTCTATAATAATTAAGGAATAAAAAAAATCAAAGAATAAAAAATTTAATAATTAAAAACATTTTAAAAGACAACCAATAAATCCATAAAAACAATAAAGATCAAATAATACTATTAATAAAAATAAAAATAAAAAACACAAAAAACAATACTAAAAAATAATAATAATCATAAATAAATAACATAAAAATAGAATTAAAATATATAAAATCAATAAATTATCATATTATTATAATATAATAATTATTATTATAAATTCGGTTTCAAATCCCATGGGAGGATACCATGCCCTGTCATAATAAGTATGGAAGGATAGGCGTTTTGTTGGAGTCTGGGATCCCAACTCTAGTTTCTGGTGGTCTCCAGATGTCTTGATCCTAAGCTAAACTGTGAGTTTTTTATATATGTGGCTTACGGGATATTGCATATATATGGGGAGGTTGCTAGTTTCCCACCAACAATTTTACTTTAAAAAATAATAATTTTGTTGTCATACCTTGTGGGTTGTTTTTGGTTTTGTTTGATCAAAGTGATGTTGTACGACCAAAATGTAGTTTCAACCTATGGATTATTTATAAAAAAAAAAAAAATCATTATCATCTTTGATCATCACTAAAACTATCCCTAATGAAATTATGTATTTTTTAATGACGTTTAACCTTAATTCATATAACTTATGATTTAACATAAGCCAAGACGTTCTAACTTCCATCAAATAGACTATCTCGAGGGGTGCTTACTCTTTTAGTTTGCAAATTGTTGGATATAATCTTGATGTTATAATAGTGTCTAAAAGATTTAATCTCAAGCCTTATTCAAATTACTCCACCGAATTACCACTTAACATAGTCGTATATTTATATTAAAATTGCATTTTCATTTAATGTATTATATTAATATCTAGTACAATTCCATTTTTCCATGACCAAGGTCACGATTTTGCCCGAGAGATGAAATTCTCGCTGAAATTCGGTGAAAATAAATTCAAGAAATCTAATTTTGAAAGTGTTTGAATCATTTTTTATGGTGGGAATTCAACACTATCAAAAACTTCTCGAGCACCCAAAATCTTTAATAGCTATAACTAAAATTTAAAAAAAATAATCTACCAAATTTTTTCAAAATCTTATTAAAATTTTCCATTCTTTTCCCAAATAAATCGTAACCACATTAAACTACATTTTCCACAGCAATGTTGAGTTTTTTTTGGTGATAAAAGTCAAACTTCGTATTGAAAAACAAAATGGAGGTGGTGTCAACATTGATCTGTGGGAGCAATTTGAACCACGCTATTTTAAAGAATTGAAAAACTATGTGTGCTCGGCTCCCGCTTTGCATCCTGTGAGATCCGCACCCTGCGGAACCTGAAGACTGTGCACGCGCCCGCCCTCTGTGTATTCTGATCCCTGCGAACGAATCCGCCGAGGGCTCTTCCTTCTGGATGCGGTCGGCTAGGGTTTGATCTGTTGGCTCTCCATGGAGGAGCCGGCTCCCCCCCAAGGTTCTTCCTCCCCTTCTCCGCCTTCCGCCGCTGAAACTTTCAGATCCTTGCTGGCCTCTCTGCCCAAGAAGAGAGTTGTGGAAGCTGCCAAGTTCATGAAAAAGCTAGAAGATATCCCCGAGATCGCCCTTCCTCCTGAAGGTCCGATCCAAGTAGCATTATCTCTGGCGGATCGTGCTCTGGTCGGTTAGTTTACAGGTCTCTAGCCTTCACCGAAATCAACAGAGAACTGGGTTGCTAGGAACTGGGCTCCACTGATAAAGAACAAGGTAACCTCTTACTTCCTGGGAAGAGGATATTTCTTATTTGAATTCAGAGAAAAAGAGGATAAGGATCTCATCTTCAGAAATGGCTCCTACTTCATGGGCCCTCAAGGGTTGTATTTAAATAAATGGACACTAGACTTCGATCTGGTGGTGGATGTGCCATCTGCAATCCCGGTGTGGGTAAGGCTCACTAATCTCCTCGTTCACTGCTGGAATTGGGACTCTTTGAAACATATCGGAAACGCTCTTGGGAAATTCATATACAAGGCCCACAACAAAGATCAGTACGATTGCACCAAAATTTGTGTGGGGGTAGATTTGGAGGTCGGATTACCAGAGGCCATCAAAATAAGGGTAGGTCCTTGGACGCATGTTCAGAAATTGGACTATGAGCAGCTGTTGTTCAAATGCCGGGAAGTGCCAAGTCTACGAACACATTGCCAGAGATTGCCCAACCAAAGGGGTAGAAGAAAAAGGGAAGGATGAAGGATGGAATCAGGCAAAAAGATTCAAAAGTTCACTAAGGAAAAATGCATATGTTAATGCTAGAGCCCCCCAAGCAGGATCTATTCAGAATCCACCCTTGGAAAGCCAAGGGAACAAATTTGAGATCCTTGGATCTGAAATCATGAATACGCAGGAGACAAAAATTTCGAAAGAAGTCTCTCTGTCCAAATCCATAAGCGTACCAGAGAGATCCAAAGGGAAGATGTCAGAAGAAGAAGAGGAAACTCAAGAGTCTGAGGAATTGGAGGAAGAAGGGGAAATAGGGCAGTCACAGTCTACCCCCAGAAGATCTATGAGAGGACGGATGTCAACAAAGGAAAAAAAAGATCAAGAAACATACAAGGACAAGCTTCAGGGCATCCAGCCAACACTAGAGAAACTCCTAGCAAAAACCCCGAAGATGAAGAGGATCCAAACCCAGAGCTCCAAAGGAGCTCACCACAGCAAAAGTAAATGATGAAGATAGTCTCCTGGAATTGTAGGGGAATGGGCTCCAAAGCCAAGGAAGAAGCTATGAATAGTCTAATAAGACTGCAAGCCCCAGATATCCTTCTCATCCAGGAGACTAAGTTGGAGGACTCAGTCTTCCTCCAAGCAAGTAGAAAATTTTGGAAAAAAGACGGAGCACAAGCAACCTCTACCCGTGGAGCATTGGGAGGACTTGGGTCGCTCTGGAATCCAAATAAGTTCTCTCTAATCTCTGAGTCCCTGGATACCCATTGGATTTTGTTAAAATTACAGCACCTAGAATCTAAGGAAATTATTTGCCTGGTCAATGTATATGCTCCTAACAATGCAGGTGAAAAAAATTATGTTGGGACTCCATCAAAAACTTGGTAGATCTAGAAAATTTGGAGAACATAATCATAGTCGGAGACCTGACCCTCACCCTCCTCTCGTCAGAAAAAAGAGGATGCAATATTGTTAGAGATTCGGCAAGAGAATTAGTGGAAGATCTCACGCAAGATTAGGATTTGATAAACATTAAGCCGGCTATTGGAAAGAACACGTGGTCAAAAAAAAGGGTTGGTTGGGGTCACATAGCGGCAAGACTGGATAAATTCTTGGTGCAAAGCTCCTTTCTACTTCTTGGATTAGAAGCCAGATTGCATATCCTTCATAGCAGCATATCAAACCACAAGCCCATCAGCCTTGTGTTGTTGACACCCAAGGATCTGGGACCTATACCTTTCAGATTCATCTCCCTGTGGATCAAAGAAAAGGATTTCATGGAAAAGATCAAAGACTGCTGGAAAAAGCCAATCAAGGGATCAATGTTTTTTGTGTGTGAGGAAAAACTCAGAAGAGTTAAAAGCATGCTGAAAAATTGGGCCAAGACCCTACCAAATCCTACAGCGGAAAGGAAAAAAATTCAAAGCGAGTTAGGAAGACAGCACCTTCATATTGAAACAACTGGAATCACTAAGGATGAGTTGGAAAAGGAGGTCAAACTTCAACAAAGCTTCCACAAGGCCTGTCTGGCAGAGGAAGAATATTGGAGCCTCAATTCCAAGAGCCTCTGGCTCAAATCTGGAGACAGAAACTCCTCCTTTTTCCACAAACAAACCCAAGCCAAGAAAGGCCACAACTCCATCAGCGAAATAAAAGAAGACAACCACGTTTTGAAGGATTTTACCAGCATAAAAAAGGCAACTACAAATCATTTTGAATAGTTGTATAGAGAAGAATCAAGAGCTGGTTTAAATGCTGCCCTGTTGGACGTAGTCCCTAACATGATCACCTCTAAAATGAATCAGTGTCTTGAAGCCAAAATCACGCTAAAGGAAGTTAAGGAAGCTCTCTTCGCAATGGATCCCGATAAAGCCCCGGGACCAGACAGTTTCACACCCAGGTTTCTCTAGGCCTATTGGCAGATTGTAGAGAAGGAATTCTACAAAATGATACAGAAATCTCAAGACTGCCAGAAGATCAGTGGTTGTACAAACGTGGCCTTTCTGGCCCTCATTCCCAAAGAAAAAGGAGCAAACTCTTTTAGCAGATTTCGTCCAATTTCCTTATGCAATATTGGGTACAAAGTTATAACTAAAGTGATAGTCAACAGGTTCAAAATAATTCTCCCCAAAATCATCCCAGACAACCAAGGTGGATTTATCCATGGCAGGCAATTGGTGGACAATTTCGTGCTGGTTCAAGAGGCGATTCATTCCAGACTGCATCGAAAGGAAAAAGGTATGGTTATCAAACTAGATCTTGCAAATGCTTTTGATCGTGTTAGACATAGCTATTTGTTTGAGGTTTTGCAAAAAATGGGGTTCGGTCAAAGCTTTATTAAGTGGATTAGAGCCTACATCTCGGAGCCATGGATTGCCCCATTGGTGAATGGAAGGGCAGTTGACTTCTTCAAAGCCAATAGACGGCTGAGGTAGGATTGCCCCCTGTCACCACTCCTTTTTGTTCTTCAGGCCTCTATTCTTAGTTTTTATCTACTACGAAAACAACAAGAACAAGGCATAGCTGGCTTGTGCATAGCTAGAGGGGTCAAAAGTATCAATCACGCCCTCTTCACGGATGACACTCTTCTGCTGGGGGCTGCAACTCCTCATTCAGCGTCCAAATTCAATGAAGTCCTGGAAGAATATTGTAAGGTCTTGGGCAGTGTTCTAAACAACACCAAATGCCACATCTACAGCTGGAACATTCCTGCCTCAACTGCAAGCTCCATTGCTCGCTACCCAGGTTTTGCAATCTCAATCTCTTGGTCCTCTTTCAAATATCTGGGACTGCCCATCTTCCATTCAAGGGCGTTGAGTAAAGACTGGCTGTCACAATTAGACAAATTTAAATTAAAAATGCAGGTCTGGGGGTCCTCCTGGTTAAATATAGCTGGGAAATCAGTGCTCATAAAAGCAGTGCTCAACAGCCTTCCTTTATTTAAATTCTCGGTTCTATTGGCACCTGCAGGAATCATAAAAAAGATGGAGGATTTAATCAGAATTTTTTTCTGGAAAGGAGGCAAACAAAACGAGAAAATAATTTCTTTGGTAAATAGGGATACAGTCACCAAACCATTTCAGGTGGGAGGTCTGAATTTTAAAGATCTCAATGCCCAAAACTTAGCCATGGGAGCCAAAATAATTTGGAAAATCAAAGCTCCAAATCCTGGCTGGGTGCAAATTGCGTTGTGGAGGAAGTACTTCAGAGGACCGAGAACTAGATGCCTGGATCAGCGCAAGAACAATTTCAACTCTCCTTTCAGCGGGTTCATCAACAGAACCAGTTCGTTGATAAGGAACCATGCCTTCTGGATACCAGGCAATGGAAAGCGCATACATATTTGGAATGACAGCATCCTAAATAGACCCCCGCTGGCAGAATCAAAGAGCATGCCTGAATTGCAGCACTGGCTGTCAGAGGCCAGCATAAATTCATTGTGGGATCTTTCAACTTGGGAGGACAATGCGTGGTTGGGTTGGAAGCAGCTCGCAGTTCCATCCAAACTACGCCCTGACCTGAATACTCTAATCACGCATTTGCATGGGCTCGCTCCAACTCAAGCAAACAAGCATGACATGAGAGGTTGGGGAACAAGTCGAACAGGTTACTCAGTAGCCCAGGGCTACATCAAATGCCTCGAGAGGCCCCACGTGCCTCCCAACCCTGCCCCCTAGATTGGCATTTGGAGAATTCCTTCAATCCCCAAGGTTGATCACTTTTGCTGGCTCCTCTGCCATCAGAAAATCCTGACTAAAGACAGGCTTCAGAAAAGGGGCTTCTATGGGCAGTCTAGATGCTCTCTTTGTAAGGAAAATTCAAAATCTGCTCTCCACATCATGATTGAATGCAGATTCGCAATCTCTATATGGCAGGAGCTTCTTGTCTCCTGGAAACATAAATTCACCTTCCCAACATCAGTCTCGGAATTATTTGCGAGCTGGATGGCCAAATACCCAGGCTATTCTCCAAAAAATAAAACAGTCAGATCAGCATGGAGTGCTTTACCAAAGTTCATCAGCTGGCAAGTCTGGCTTGAAAGGAACCAATGGATTTTTCGAAACAATGAACAGGACTTCAGATTAGTGGCTAACGCAGCAAAATGTCAGCTAGTTGAGTGGCTGGAAGATAAAGGGGACGATGCAAATTTAAGCCAGCAGGACATAGAGTTGGGAACTGCTCTCAACTTCAAATTTCCAAAAGCAAACAGCTCTCCTTCTCCTTGCAAAGATTGGCAAGTCAGGAAAAATGAAAACGAATTCCAAATCTGGATGTCCAAACAAACTCTTCCATCTCTTTTCTTCGATGGGGCTGCTAAAGGGAACCCAGGTACTATCATCAATCCAGACGGAACAGCTGTGCATAGAAGAAAAGAGACAGAACAGCTGTGCATAGGTTCGCTTGGGGATTAGGCCACTCCACAAGCATACAAGCTAAAGTGATGGCCCTCTTCCAAGGAACCAAATTCCTCAAAGAACTGGGCTACAAGGAGGCAAATGTCTTCGGAGACTCCCAAGTGATCATCCAAGCTTTGGCGAGCAATTCGAACTCAGCGGACCTGCAACTTGCAAGGATAGTTTCAAGGATCAAAGGTATGACAAAGTCCATGAAGCTGAAATACTTCCATGTTTTGAGAATGAACAACAAAGAAGCAGATAATGAGGCAACCAAGGCAGCTCAGTGAGAGGTCAGTTCCCTTCTCAAGGACAATGAAATTCTTTGGGACCCAATTCCCTAAAGTGTAATGTTTTGTTGTCTCCTTCTATATCAGTTTGTTTGATTTATATTAATAACCTTACGATATTATTGGAATTATAATATATATATTATATATATATATATAGTAAATTAGTAAATAACCTTTTAAAACAAATTAAAAAAGTATGGTATTCATTTAATATAATTGGTTTATTATTATTAAAATAATTATTATATTTTATATTTTATATAATTAATTAAATAATTTAGGTAAATAAGTGAATTACCTTTAACAACTACACATTAAGTTATTTGATTTTTAGTTCCATAAATAAAATAATAAGTATTAGGAATATTAGTTAGTTATCTATATATATATTTATATGTTGTTAATTGATAATTTTAAATAAAATGAATAACTAACCAATTTCTATTTTTTACCTGATTCAACTTAATTCCATAAATTAAATAATAAATATGAGGAATAATGGTAAATAGTAAGAATAGTTATATTATATTAATAAATGGAAATTTGGCGGGGGTCCTTGAGTCAGAATTTAGCCGTTAGTCTTTTTTAGCCGTTGGAGTCTCTGCTCAGTCTATTTAACATGCTAAGATTGGATTTGTTCTTCAACTTGTCCTGACGATGAACAACACTAGTTGGTTCGAAACGCGTCGAAAAAGGTCTTTCTTTATGTGATTTACGCCGAAATTTCTTCTTATATAATATGTTTAATGTTAAATGATTCATAACTTGTTGTGTTTGACTTGATAGCTTTTCATAACAAATTTGATAAAGAAAATTTATTGAACGCCAAAATTTATATGATGCTGGTTGATTTTTCCTTAGGCTTATGGAGTTATTAAGTTACTATTTACTGCATATGAATGAAAAATATAAATCTGCGGAAAATAGAGAACAAATAGAACAATCATTCACAAACCACAATAATACAAGATTTGACTTGGGAAACCCTTTCGGGAGAAAACCCAGCAGGAAAGTGAGGTTGCTCTGCTCTCTATTTCTCTAAATGGAAATCAATGCAAGTACAATGGAGTGGGACATGTGGTGCATGGGTTGCTACAAAACACAAACCCTATTCATTTCCCTCGCTCTATCTCGTCTCAATTACTCTACTCAACTATGGAATAAAAATGCACTCGAATAGAATCAAACCCCTTTTCCTCCTAGTGGCTCAGTTATAACACAACCATGTAGCCACCTAGGGGTTAGATTTTACCCATTCAACCCTTAATATGAGTTACAACTTGAACATTCTAGAGTACTCCTCACATTTCCCATGTCGCTAGCACAAGAGCTGACATGACATCCTCTCAACTTATGGTTGTTAATTTCCATAGGTCAACTTCCAGGAAGCATAAATTTCTCATATGAGCTCCAGTTGAGGTGGTTCTTGTGTTGTTGGAAATTTATCAGTGTGTATATTATGAAACAGGTGTCCATAATAAGGTTAGGATCGCAAAATGTGGTCATTTAGGGTCTCGAATGGCTCCTAAATTTTTTCACCCAAAAGTTTCCAAACTAGGACGACCGGTAAACCCTATAAGTTAGCTCCTCCAAAATTTCCACTCTAAAATCAATAAGATGGATGAAAAATAATATATTAATCCAATATGAATCATTAAAAGATAAAATATGGCCTATATTTCAAGATTTTTTGCAAGGGAATTAAATTGATATGACCTCATATTGAGAAACTTAACATTTTTTTGGCATTTCAACATCATATGAAACATAATAGTGTCCAAATTATTTAGAATTGAAGTTTCCAAATGCTAGTTGCATGTTTTGAGTAGTGCACCAATAATATTGATGTAGATGAGGCATACTATTGTAATGAAAACATGGTATTGATGTAAATGGGGACTACTATAATGCAAACATGATATTGATGTAAATAAGGCATACTACTATGAACATGTTTCTTCCTAAGAGGTCACATGTTCAAATATAAAGGGGGTAGAGTATGTACACCTCCATAGACTTTAATATCCAAATCATTATGTCAAGGTGGGTCTCTTGTCACACAAAAAAAGGGGTCTCACAAATCAATTTATGTGTTTGGCTTGGTCATGATCTTAAATTAGATTATTATTTTATTATATTATAATTTGAAGAGGTGACTTATTAGTTTATATCTTAATGACTTGTCAAATTATCTTACTATTAACATTCATAAGTGGTAGGGTAATTATAACTTTTATCATGATGTAGCTTATCACCAAAATGCCTAAAATTAATTTGATATATTTTATGTTTTTTGAGTGGAGACTTTCACAAGTTGACATATTTATTTGTTCGATTTTATTTTTTTTTAACTATATAAAAAAATGAATTAGCATGTTTCACCTCAAATCTTCCCTCATTTTCAAAGTGTAAATGATATCAAGGTTATCTTCATTATTTGTAGTCAAATGCATTGCGAAGTTTTCACTCAAGATGTGTTGACTCAAATTTTTGTACATAGTTAAATAAAAAAATAAAATAAATAAATAAAAACAAAACAAAACAAAAAAAACAAAAAACCAAACTATTGGATAGATAAATATTTGATGCTTTCACTTCTTTTTTTTGCATTTCACTTTTAAGTTTGAAATTTTACAGCTAATAATGATCATTACTTTCTTTAAAAAAAATCACAAAAAGACTAGAGTTTAATAAAAAAGAGTTACAGCTACACTAGACAACATGATAATACAAATCATTGGAAGGAAGATCATAACTTGTAATTCTTTCCTCTTCCCATTAAAATACTAGGGAGTGAGAAGGAAATCTTGCCTATTGTTACTTTTTTTTCCATATTCTTAAGTACAATGATAAATTCCTAAAATTTGATTACATAATTGAATGCAAAAACATAACATATTTATTAATTAAGGACTGTTACGTGCCAACCCCCCATAGGGGAGAATCTAAAGTTGATTGATGGTCCAGGAGGAGATTTGATTCTACCTCATATTCTCTCTAATCTAGGTTAGATTTCCTTTGCCTTATGATATGAGGATAGGGTTTTACAACTTTATTTGGGATTTTATTAGATAGAAAATATTTAGATGACTCTGATCGATGGACATGTTACATTACATCTGAATTTGCATCTTTCTCCTCTTCCTCTTCTTCCTCCTTTGATTCCTCTACTTCTTCATTTTGCTCCTTTCATTCTCGTGCTTCCTTCTCTTCTAATGCGGCATTGGCCTTTGAATCCTCTTGGGATGGATCTATGCCACCATCAAAATGAGTTATTCCAAAGTTGAGATCTTTTAATATTTTCTCTTTCCTTTCAATTTCCTTTTCCATTTTTTTTCTAAAGAAATAATTTGATATTTTAAAAATGAAATTTTAAAATACATATAATAGTCAAGAGTGGATTTATAAATTTTGGATCCTAGAAATTGATTCTACTATCTATCATTGAAAAGAACATGGTTCAAATTCACATATTACATTCTACCTTTAGTATCTATAAGGATTCTCATTTTATAACATAAATTTACATTAAAATTAGAAACTTTTCAGCTATGCAAAACATAAACTATCACTAAGGTCTAAAGACCATGTTTAAACTATTCTAAACTATACTATCATATCAATAGTCAATAATAAAGAAGAAGATGAAAAGAGAGTGGTCCCTCCGAATATTATTTATTTAAGGCACCCTCATGCATCAATAAAGCATCTTGAGATAAATTGTTTATTTCTGTATTGAGGTCTCTATAAATATGATGACAAGATATATTTTCAAATGGAAAATTTACCTCTTGAACTTGGTTCTTTAACAGTTGCAAGCCAAAGTTTTAAATACTACACAAAATGTTAGCCCAAGCTATAATGAGTTTTGAATATCCAAAGTCTCGAAATTGTGTGATCCTTCTCTCTGATGATAGTACTTTCAACAAAATTCATAGAGCATAGAATTATGTGGTTTTCTAGCAATATATGGCTCTTTTTAAAAATAATTTCATATAACTTGGCTAAAATGGGGCTAATTATAATGGTCCTATAAATCGAGGGGTTGCTTTTATTCCCACTTTTAAAATAGTTACAATGAAACTTTGAGTCCAATGTTTAGGGACTCTAAATTAATTCCATATAACTTCGCTAAAATGAGGCTAATCACGATGTTATTACAATTAAAGGGATCATTTTTATCCCCACTTTTAAAAATAGGTGCAAGAAGACTTTAAATACAAGGTTTAGGGACGTCAACCCTACTTAACTTCTAAATTGGAGTGTTAGTAATTTTTATTGTAATTTTTTCTTATGTTTTTTTGCTTTAAGTGTGCATATAATATCATTAAGATTTTTTTAATAGATTTATTTTTGCTTATGAAGATGGTTGAAATGTGAATACAAAAACATATTATAAAATTTTATTCAAAATAGATTTGATAATATATTTAATTGTAAAGGGTAGCTCAAACAACTATATAATAATATATTTATTATGAGTTCAACATGTCAACTTACAAAAATGAAATTTTAGAAAAGATAATAATATTTGTGTACAAAATGTTGTAATTTTGATAATAATAATAATATCTATTAGGTCACAGCCAAGCAAGACACCAAATTGGTGTATGAGACCCCCTTGTTTGTGGGACAAGGGATTCACCTCCACGCAGTGATTTCACTGCTAAGTCTACAAAGGCATACATAATCTACCCCTTGGTTTTGAACTTGTGACCTCTTAAGAGGAAACACATGCTCTTAACCATTATGTACAAAGTCAATATGGGCCTAGGTGTAGGAACGAACAACTTTGCAGAACTCATATCTCTTCGCCATCTTATGCATTTTGCTTTAAATCATGATTGCAGAGACTTATAGATATATGGTGACTCAAATATTATCATAAATTGGATCAATCAAAAATCTAGATGTCACGCTCACACACTCATAAATTTGTTGGATGAAGTAATGCATCTCAAATCTCAATTTAATTCCATTCTTGTTCGTCATATCTACAGGGAGCATAACCACAGTGCCGACGGTTTATCCAAGCCATGTACCTGCCAGGAGGACAGTGGATAATCCAAAAACAGAGGGGTACCTCACAATACCAGTACTACCACAGGCCCTATATAGATCAAATCTACCATCAAATGGATGGTCACTAAATTTTTGAAGAACTATCGAACATATATGATGATGTAGATATTTAAGTTTTTATTTATGATCAGCACCCTGCGAGGTGTAAACATGTTTATATAGAACACTATTACAGCATCATCCTGCGTGATGATTTTTTTATTTTTGATACAACATCATCCTGCGTGATGATTTGTTTGATTTTGACACAGCCATATACATGAATGGTTTGTAGAAATTATAGATATATGGGCTCAAACCGCATATGCTGAACAACATATACTACATGTAATTTTCACTATATAATGAAAGATTACAATTTTTCTGATGGAAAATAAATAAATTAATTAAATTAAATTAAAATATATTTAACCTAATTTATATAATATATTTTTCACTTTAATAATAAAATCATAAACATATAACATTAAAAATATTTAATTTATTATGATTAATATGTATATCACATCACACATTAACCTATTACAATAATATTTTATAATATATATGAAAAACATTGTAAACATATAATTTATTATTATTATTATTTATATGACATCACACATTGAATTATTACAATAATATCATATCATGTCACTGGTTTGATATGACAAAGAATTTTGATATCATTCATTACAATCGAGATTTAATACTTGATAACAACTACCAATCAATAGAAACTTTCATATTACTCTCAACGAAGACTGAGTAAACACCACAGATAGATAAAATCTCCATGAAAAATTGTTATGTCATTAATTTAATACTTAACAAGTACTATTATTCTTTTTCTATATTCTCTAATATTAGTATTTAGTTGTTGACTTAATGAAAATCTCATCAGTAAACAACTTTATCTATATTGTCATCCATGTTAACTAATATTATAATATTTCTAGCAAAGATTAATTACACGTGTCTTTTTAGAAAATTACATTTGTCTTTTTAGAAAGGGTTCTTCATTGCCAATGCATGTCCGCAAATTTTCTAGAAATTTTCTAATATAGGCAATTTTAAAAAAATATAGAGAATTTGTTATTGTTGTGCCCCTATTGTCCACATATTGTTATTGTTATTATTGTGCCCCTATTGTCTACGTATTGTTATTATTGTGCCCATAGAAGCCCATTATTGTTACTTTTGTGCCCTTATATTACTATTGTTATGTCGGCTTTGATTATATTGTAACCCCTTAGTCTCCTATATAAAAAAGGAGGTTTTGCCATTTGTGTCATCCTATAATTGTTCATTTGTGTAATGTAAAGGAGGTTTCCCCCTCGAAGAGGTTGATTTCTAAGTCATTGATCTATCTTTTCTATATTCTTGTGAGTTGGTTTCGTAACATGGACGCATTGTGGGT
The DNA here is from genome assembly GCA_000404065.3 of Pinus taeda. Taxonomy (NCBI): domain Eukaryota; kingdom Viridiplantae; phylum Streptophyta; class Pinopsida; order Pinales; family Pinaceae; genus Pinus; species Pinus taeda. Next base: position 130,068 of record APFE030367952.1, read on the forward strand.
GGCTTGTGAACGATCGGTTCGGCTCTCGATACATGCACCCCGACTGCAAATCGCTTCAGAACCCTAATCACTAGCCGCCTCTGACGACTTACGCTCTCACTGACGCCGGACTCCTGCTGGAAGCCTGCAATGGCAAAGAATGCAGGAGGGGAGAGCTCTGCCTCCCCTCCATTGGATACTCCAATCTCTGACAAGGAACAACATGCAAAGCCTCTGAACCCCTCTAGCGCAGTCCCTGAAGCTGTGCAGGAAGGAAAAAGGACGAATGAAGAAGAGATACCCACAGCCCAGACTGAAGAGGTAAACACAGAAAAAGAGGCACACAACAACGCTTCGTCGTCACAGCCAAAGGCGACCTCGGCCACCTGTATCCCGAAGGCTCTAGAGCGTATCAAGGTCGATCTGCCAAGCCACCGCATCAACGGTGAGATCCAATACATGCAGGATCACGCGCTAATAGGAAAGTTTTTTGGATTCTGGCCTACTGAAAAGGCCTTACAAGGATGGATAGCCTCAAAATGGAAACCCAAAGGACAAGTTACCCTGCAGCCTGGACCGAAAGGCTTCTTCACAACCATCTTTCATTGTGTGGAGGACAAAGCGCGGATATTCGAAGGCGGCCCATACTTCTTTAACTCTTCAGGCCTCTATATCACGGAATGGAAACCAAGATTTAACCTTAATAAAGAAGATTTTAGCTGGGCTCCCGTCTGGATAAGAATGTATTCCCTCCCAATGGAATACTGGAAAGAAGAAACGCTGGCAGATATTGGAAACAAACTTGGGACCTTCATCAAAGTTGCGACTGAAACAAAAACCCACAAATACACCTCGTATGCCAGGATTTGCGTCCAGATGCACCTAACTAAAGCTTTAGCTGATTCGGTAAGTCTCTTTCATGATGACTTTGAATGGACACAGCCTTTAGATTATGAGCACATCCCCTTCCGCTGTCGCAAATGTCATGAGCATGGCCACCTCTTTCGAGACTGTCCATTAAATTCGCAGTCCAAAGCCTCATCTGATGTCTCTGATAAAGACTCAGAAGGTTTCACCAAAATACCCAACCACCGCAGGCATGCCAAGAAAAGCCAGGTAGTCTCGGACAATGCCTTCAAAGCCGATTCCCAAAATAGATTTTCTGTTCTCGCTTCGCAAGATATGCAAAACCAACCCAGCTCTGACCCCCTGAAGAAGCCCTTTTTGCCTTCATCCTCCCACAACCCCTCAGCCCCTATGCAGTCCTCAGGTCCCACCTCTTCTTATCTCACTCCTAACCCTCCTTTGGAGAATGCAAAATTGGTTTCAGATCTTAGTCCCTTCACCTCCTCCCAGGGGAAATCTATGTTGGATAATAAACAGCAAGACTCGGCCATGGAGCTAGATGCAGCTCTAGCTCTCAGTCTACATGAAGAAGCAGATGAGGAAAACCAGAGCTCCCCTATTGTCATGGAGGAAGATCAGGTGGATGTCAGCTTAGATGGTCTTGATATCTTCAAACTTGAAACGGCATGCAAGCAAAAATAATACAATTCAATTCCCCCCTGGCAAATAGATAGACTTGAAGGAGTCCTGACCAAGGTGCAGCACAATAAAAGTCTTGGCATAGAAGGAGGCAGCCCCTGGGACGGAAAAAAGGCGCTCAAAGAAACCAAGAAGAGGGGAAGAAAGATAGACCTTCAAAGGACCATAATATTGGGTGAAATACTTATGGAATCGGGGCGATTCCCTAAGTTGACAAAGTTCTATAAACCTAAACCTCAGTTTACATGAAGCTCATCTCCTGGAATGTGAGAGGACTCAATAGTCCCTCAAAACATAGAATGATCAAAAACCTGATTCAACAAGAAAAACCATCCGTATTTTTTCTTGAAGAGACAAAAAGAAGCAACACAGCTATTGAAAGAATTCGAAACAAGATCTGGGCAGGTAGCAGCTCTATTTCAATAGACGCCTCTGGGGCTTCAGGTGGTCTGGCCATTTTGTGGAACCCGCAGATTATTTCATTATATTACTTCCATGCCACCCTTCATATTATCCAAGCTTCCTTCCACCTTATAGGCACCAGTATCCATGGGCATCTCACAAATGTTTATTTCCTGCAGACAATACAGCAAAAACTGGATCTTCTGGAAACGATCTCCATCCTCAATGAAAATAGGCAATTTCCCCTCTGGATCGGCGGTGGCGACTTCAACATAATAAAATCCATGGAAGAGAAACAAGGGGGTAGAATCAGGCTCGACAGTGACAGCAATGGCCTCAGACAATTCATACAGACCAATCAACTCATGGATATTCCAACCTCCAATGGAATTTTCACTTGGACTAACAAGCGTCGAGGTATTCACCATATTGCCTCCAGGATCGATAGATTCTTCATCTCGGACAATGCAATCCACCTGGGAGGGGACTTCAATGCTTCCATTATTCCCCAATGAGGATCAAATCACTAGCCAATTTTGCTACAATGGTCCAGGCCAGGTAACTGTTGCAATAGACCTTTTCGATTCGAAGCCTTCTGGCTCACAAATACCAATTTTAAGGCAGTGGTCAACGAGGCATGGACATATTATATTCCGCCAGAGGGAGCCAAGATGTATCAATTCCAACAAAAGTTGAAAAACTTGAAACAAGTTCTCAAAGTTTGGAATCGCACACATTTTGGTCATATACAGGAAAATCGCCAAAAACTGGAGCAGCAAATGAAAGTACTTCAACAAACTTTCATTCTAGAAGGTAGAAAAAATGAACAAACACAACAGGAGCAGATACTCGGGAATCAAATTGAAGAGCGTCAAAAACAAGAGGAAATTCTCTGGCGGCAAAAGTCCCGAATCAGTTGGCTAAAAGAGGGGGAGAAGAATACAAAATTCTTCCATAAAACCACAATCCAAAGGCGAATGCACAATAACATTACATTCATCAACAATCAACAAGGTGAAAGAATCGAAGCACATGAAGACATGGAGAAGGAATTCACAGGATATTTTAAGGATATTCTCAAGGAACCCACAGATAACAGGGATGAAGCAATCAGAGCCATCACGCAGCACATTCTTCGAATCATAACGGAGGATCACAATAATAAACTACTTCAGCCCACGTCATTAAAGGAAGTTGAAGAAGCCATGGCCCAGCTTAAAGATGGAAAGGCTCCTGGGCCTGATGGCTTTACAACCAATTTCTTTCATGAATTTTGGGAGCTCATCAAAGTTGAGGTTTGGGAACTAGTAGAGGAATCTAGAATCATGCAGTGGAACCTCCCGACCCTTAATACCACCTTCATAGCATTGGTACCCAAAGGAGAAGAACCAAACAGGCCGGAAAAATATAGACCAATAGCGTTATGCAATGTGATCTACAAGCTTATCTCAAAGGTCAACGCGAACAGGCTCAAACCACTCCTTCCCCTACTCATCTCTCCAGAACAGACGGGATATGTAGAAGGTCGGCAGATCATGGATGGAATAATTCTATCAAATGAGGTAATTCACTCATTAAAGATTCTCAAAAAACCAGGTATGATTCTAAAACTAGACCTTTCTAAAGATTTCGATAAGCTCAGTTGGAATTTCATTCACAAAATGCTTTTGGCTTTTGGCTTTAGTGCAACTTGGACCAGATGGATCATGAACCTTATCACCTCTCCCAGCTTCTCTGTCTTGCTGAATGGTTCTCCCTCATCTCCTTTTCGTCCCTCTCGTGGCATCAGGCAGGGGGATCCACTTTCACCTTCTCTCTTTGTTTTAATGGTAGAAGGACTCAGCAGGCTTCTCAAATCAGTTGTTTCCTCCCAAGCTCTTAAAGGTATCTCCATCCATGGCCTCAATCATTAGTCCCATCAGCAGTTCGTTGATGACACCATGTTATTCGGTCATCCTTCCTCGAGAGAAGCCTCTGTATTCAAATCTTTACTTTCCCTCTTCTCCGATGCCTCTGGCACTACCATTAATGCCTCGAAATCTCAGCTCTTCTTCTTCAATACCCCCCCCACTATGCAAAGGAATATTGCCAGAATTTTGGGGTTCACCATATCCATTTTCCGTCCAAATACCTTGGGGCTCCCCTCTCTGATTCGGCCATCAAACATGCTTCTTGGAGGTCTCTCCTTGATAAATTAGAATCAAAGCTTTCATCTTGGACTTTCCGTGCTCTAAATATGGCAGGCAAACTCGTCTTAATCAAATCGGTCTTACAAGCAATGCCATTGTATCTTTTTTCCATCATGGCAGCTCCAAAATGGGTCCTTAAAGCCATATGCAACCTTCAGCGCAACTTCCTATGGGGCTCCACTAGTCTGAATAAAAAATGGGCTCTTGTTAATTGGAAAGAAGTTTGCAAAATAAAATCAGAAGGAGGACTAGGATTATGGGATCCGCTTCAAAGAAACAATAGAATGGGAGCACGAATGTGGTGGAACTGGATCTCCAAACCTCATTCACCATGGGCTAGATTATGGCAAGCAAAATATGCCCAGGGAAGTCAATGGAGCGATCTCATAAGAATCAACTCCACAACCCAAGGATCACCCATCTGGAACACTGCAAAGGTTCACAACAACTTCATTCAAGAACATAGCTTCTGGGAAATTCACTCAGGCACGACAACAAGGTTTTGGGAGGATTCGTGGCAGAAACTCCCTAAACTCGCAAATTTATTTCAAAAGCCTCTTTGGCAAACTCATATGCAGCAAGCAAACCTCACCCATGTTCACCAATTCTGGCAACAATCCACGCATCATGACTTCCAAACATGGAAACCAGCTAGCCTTTGGCAGATGGATTGGCAGGGAGAAACGTATTCTGATATTGATCAGGAACTCACATACCGAAGAATTCGTTACTCCAACCAGCAGGACAAACTTAGATGGGGTCACACACCCAAAGGAACATTTACCACTAAAGAAGCCCATCAATTGCACTATTCAGACCTCCAAGCGGACAAAGATCAAATATGGGGACAAGTTTGGCTACCAGGGCTATGGCCCAAGATCTCAACTTTCTTATGGCTTCTAAGTAAAAGACGCATTCTCACATGGGACAATTTGATAAAACGGGGATTCATTGGGCCATCAAGATGCCCAAATTGCAATCTCAACTCTGAAACCATCAGTCATTTAATGGAAACATGTCCGCTAGCTAAGCAACTTTGGGAGAAAGTTGAGAAATGCAACATGAGAACGGACCCAAGGATGGAGGATGTAACGGAAAATATCAGGAACTGGACCAAGAACCCGTTCAAAAGCCAGCTTCGCAAATCTCTGTGGAGTGTTATACCAGGCTTTTTGTATTGGATTCTCTGGAAGGATAGAAACTACAGAATCTTTAACAATACATACCGGTCAATAGACGCTCTGTGGCTCGTCTTCAAAAAAAACATACAGGAAACCTTAGCCATAAGAACCTGGTATGATACAGACATGCCATAATCTCAGCAGGAACATAATATATTGAAAGAATGGAATCTAGACCTTTCCGCCTTAGCCAAGGTCATCACCCGTCCCCCAATCAGCTCCACCTCCCCGTCATCCTAGTCCCCACCAGCAACCAACTCATACAAGTCGAACTTCGACGGGGCGGCCAAAGGTAATCCGGGACCTACTGGATTTGGGGGAATCTTCAGAAGCCACACAGGAGCATTATTGCACATATACTATGGATCAATAGGCAAAGACACTAACAATGCAGCAGAACTGGAAGGACTCTGGGAAGGGATCTGTCTAGCAGAACAACAACACTTCTTCCCTCTTGAGGTCGAAGGAGATTCTTTCATTCTTATAGCCGCGGATAAAATAATACAGGCTGGGGCTACTGCAGTCAAGATCGCAACAAGTTGGAGACTGCTCAGTAGATTGGAATCCCTGGAGGAAAAGCTAAAAAATCCCCAAAGCATAACCTTCCAGCATGTAAGAAGAACAGCAAACCAGGTAGAAGATAGAATGGCTAACCAAGGCATATCTTAGCTATTACCATACTTCTCAGGCTCAATGGACATGGTAGATGATGACCAACTCAAAAAGGACTGCATCTCTTTGGTGCAAAAATATCTCTCCCTCCCGGATGCGAGTGTCTTACATGCGTAGCAGACCAGAGCCTCATCACATGGGCATGTGTCAGCCCGAACGAGCCACGCAGTACCCTGCAGACTATTTCATAAGGGCGTCTACATTTGATCCTCCGCGAGGGTTATTACCCGTCCTTTCCGCCTTTATTGTCCTCCTGAAAATCTGTGAGATTACGCTTCAAATGTCAGGAACCTCTGTCACATTCCCGCATTCTTTCGAAGCGTATGGGCACTCGGTGGCAACATTGGAACATCCTCTGGTTCTGTGGGGGATTGTGCAGGGACATTCCTGCTCTATGGTAAACTTGGCAATGCAGCGCGAGCGTTTGAGAATGAGTAGCCGTCGAGGAAGCTCAAGGGGTCGAGCTTCAGCTCAGAGGACCACAACTTCTCCCTCTTCCTCAGTTGAGGTAACTTCTGACCATCACAGCTTCCATGGTAGAGCAACAGGCCGTGGCAGAGCACCTAGGTGTGGAGAAATCCTGGAATGCGGACACACAGCGCATCCCACAGTCAGGTATAGAATTCCTTGCACTCTGGAAAATTTCACATTAATCGTTTCGGTTTCTGTTGAGCATTGCGGTAATTCTAGAGGTCAAGTGGAAGCAACGCAGGGAAACCCTCCTCCAGCTCAAGGGATTGCACCCACAATTGATATGCAGGTGCCTACTATTGATCTACAACGCCCTATCAGGGAAAGCTTTTCCCCAGCCACTCAGGCTGCCCTTGCGGGCCCCAGCGAACCGGCTCAGAGGATCCAGCTCTCCGACTCGGATGACCCCCAGCAATTCAGGGGCAAGGGGGAGGAAGAGCCGTATACCACCGACGATGAATAATTCAACCAACAGTTCGCTCTCAGCTGCCGGGAAGGGAAAGCTTTTCTCTGTTTTCGCTCCTCATTATCTGTATGTGTTCAGTTTCAGTCTAGATTTCAAAATCTATGTGTTGGCTATCCATATGTTACATGTGTCGGCTATAAGCAATGTCATGAGTCGTAATTTTAGTCTGTCATAGCATCCAATTTTTGTACCTGTTCAATTTTGGATATGTCTAAACTTGGGCAAACTGTCAATCTCTCGGAAGGAGTTACAGGGCCACGGCCCTGTTGTAACACTGATGTAATTTTTGACTTTTTGTAATATAATAGAATAGCCTTATTCAAAAAAAAAAAAAAAAACATGGACGCATTGTGACAAAGATTGTCTAATAGTCCGACGCCACATTGTCACAACCATGCTTAATCATGCTCAACCATGGTCCAATGTCACATTGTGACAAAGATTGTGTCAATATGAAAATCAACCATGGTCTAATGTCACATTGTGACAAAGATTGTCTTGATATGAAAATCAATCATGGCCAATCATGGTCAACCACGGTCCAATGTCACATTGTGACAAATATTGTCTCAATATAAAAATCAACCATGGTCAACCATGTTTATTTTAGAGTTTATAATATTTATCTCAAGTGTTATATTGCTTGGGTTTATAATATTAATCCCTTGGGTTTGATATTATTCCCTTGGTTTTATAATCCCTTAGGTTTAATATTATTCCCTTGGTTTTATAATCCCTTGGGTATTTAGTATTGTTCCCTTGGGTTTATAATATCAATCCCTTGGGTTTATAATATTAATCCCTTGGGTTTAGTGATCTAAGGGTTCATATCCATAGAGTATACTATTATTCATTGGGTTTATAATATTAATCCTAGGGTTTAATATAAATCCCTTGGGTTTATAATTATGGTCAACAAGGGTCCCACTTCACATTGTAACAAAGATTGTCTCAATATGAAAATCAATCATTGTCAACCATGGTCAATCATGGTCCAATGTCACATTGTGACAAAGATTGTTTTAATATGAAAATCAACCATAGCCAACCATGGTCCAATGTTCCATTGTCACAAAGATTGTCTCAATATGAAAATCAATCATGGTCAACCATGGTCCAACGTCGCATTGTGACAAAGATTGTCTCAATATGAAAATGAACCATGGTCAACCATGCTTATTTGATCATTCATAATATTTATGATAAGGTTTATATACCTTGGTTTATAATATTTATTTTAGGGTTTTTCATAGGGTTTTTCATAGGATTTTCTCAATATGAAAATCAATCATGGTCAATCATGGTCAACCATGGTCAATCATGGTCAACACTGGTCAAACATGGTCGACCATGGTCAATTATGGTTGACCATGGTTAACCATGGTCAATCATGGTTAACTATGGTCCAACAACACATTGTGACCAAGATTGTCTCAATATGAAAATCAACCATGGTCAACCATGGTCACATTGTGACAAAGATTGACTCTTGGTCCAACATCACATTGTGACAACCATGGTCATCCATGGTCAAGCATGGTCGACCATGGTCCAACGTCGCCTTGTGACAGAGATTGCCTCAATATGAAAATCAACCATGGTCAATCATGGTCCAATGTCGTATTGTGACAAGGATTGTCACAATATGAAAATCAATCATGGTTAACCGTAGTCCAACGTTTCATTGTAACAAATCTTGTATCAGTATGAAAACCAACCATGGTCAACCATGTTTATTTTAGAATTTATAATATTTATCTTAGGAGTTTATATACCTTGGTTTTATAATATTAATCCCTTGGGTTTATAATATCAATCCCTTGGGTTTTTAGTATTAATCCCTTGGATTTATTAGTCCCTTAGGTTTATAGTATTGACCCCTTGGGGTTTATTAATCTAAGAGTTCATATTCCTTAGGTATAATCTTATTCATAAGGTTTATAATATTGATACTAGGGTTTAATATAAATTCCTTGGGTTTATAATCATGGTCAACCATGGTCCAATGTCACATTGTGACAAATATTATCTCAATATGAAAATCAACCATGTTTAACCATCATCAACTATGGTCCAATGTCACATTGTGACAAAGATTGTATCAATATGAAAATCAATCATAGCCAACAATGTTCTATCATGGTCAACCATGGTCCAACGCCTCATTGTGACAAAGATTGTCTCAATATGAAAATCAATCATGGTCAATATGAAAATCAATCTTGGTCAATATGAAAATCAATCATGGTCAATATGAAAATCAACCATGGTCCAACGTCACATTGTGACAAATATTGTCTCAATATGATAATCAATCATTGTCAACCATCGTCAACGATAGTCCAACATTGCATTGTGACAAAGATTGTCTCAATATGAAAATGAACCATGGTCAACCATGGTCACATTGTGACAAACATTGTCTCATGGTCCAACGTCACATTGTGACAACCATAGCCTCCCATGGTCAACTCTAGTTCAACATTGCATTGTTACAAATCATGGTCAAGCAAGGTCAACCATGGTCCAATGTCGCATTGTGACAACCATGGTCAACGTTGGGCTCATTAATTATTGTTATGGTAATTAATT
>APFE030367958.1:32224-44889 GCA_000404065.3 Pinus taeda
CAGTTAAATTACAACCAGTGAATGGCATTGTCAAACAGCTGGCCACCAAACCAGGACAATGGATTTTTATCTTGCAAAATAAGAAAAAAGAAAAAGAGATACAAAATATGAAGGCATATTTTTGGATTCATTCTTTTAATTATACTCTGAAATGGATGGGATAATGGACGATTAAATGGTTAAAAGGTATCCCCGTCGAGACTATAAATGTTTGTTGGCAGCAGAGGCTCTACCTATGACAAAGGAGTCATTATAAAGTTAAGTTGGAAAGGTTATTTGTTTTTATCACTATCAACCAATTAAGCCTAGTTTAAAACTTAGAATGTATTTAATTTTAACAAGAGAAGAAAATAGCAAAAATAGCTATTATTAGATTAAGAATTTATGTATACCTAGTTATATTAGAATTCTCCTCTTAGATAAGATTTCTATATAATGAAAGTTTAAGTATTTCAACATTTTTCAGAGATAACTATTTCTCCGAGTTAATTGCCAATCGTTGTGCTGTACAACAACCCCCATTTCATAACATTTTTCTTTTTAACTATAATATGAAATGGGTCCCTTTTAAACATAGAAGTGTGAATAAAGTTCGTATCAACTCATCCTTCATCAAAAGGTCCAAAGGAAACGATATATTATAAACCTTTTGAACAAATACGAAATCGGTCTTATGAAATAAATATATAATTCTTTATTATTGCGATAAAGCGATCGCAAGATCGCATATCACAACAACAAGGAAAACATAATGCAAAGACCTATTGGTTTACCCCGATCCGAAAAGTGAATAACTATAGGTTATCAAGAAAGGCAATCAAATATAACAAAAGGCCCTCCAACTAGTTCTCCGATGCGATATCTCTATCGACAATCGGGGGATGTAACACACCATATGTCAAGACACCTTTAAAATCTCCCGATGCGATAAGGTGTATCGCCATCGGGGATCGAAGATTTTGCAATAATATAAATATTACGACCTGAGCACATTTTCGATTGCGATCCGATAAAGCAAGGCGCGAGTTTCAAAATAGATTGAAAAGGCTTGCATGCATTATTTTAGATTATTATTCAAATCCTTCCCGTTCCCGATAGCGATTTACTTGTGATTATCCGCCAAAAAACTCAAGCCATGCTTGAATGAATCATTCGGCATATAAACGATAGGATGGGTATTTAAAATGATTGACAGGTTAAGCAGCCAATTAATGAAGCAATTATGCTGAGATCTCCCATGAGATTGTATCTGCGACAATATTATTTTAATCTTTCATTACTCGTTAATTGATATAACTCTTTCTTTCATATTGGCTCACACCACCTATTCTCTGTATTACGTTCATTTTATTCCTTGCGCAGAGCTCCTCCGAAACAACAAGTTCAAGCCAAATGGGAAAGAAATCCAAGAGATTTGTGGCAGCATCGGCTCTCGCAATAACATGGCAATCTACCACTGATCTAGGACCAAGCAAGAAGGGATTGATTTTAGACACTACATGTCTTGGCCTTGGAAACACAAGCTGGCAAAGCATATATAATCTAATTGAAGTAGAAGAGCCTGAAACAGTGTCAGTGCAAGCTACCGCAGATTCAACTAGAAAATCAGAGGCTTCCCTGAAGGATTTAGTTGACTCATATCTACACCGAATAGCAGCTCATGAAAAAATTCTTCCGTATACAGATGTAGTGCGATGGGCAATAGAAGAAATCCCTGTTTTAAACAGAAAATTTTGCACAGTCGACGGAAGAGTTTTCGGCTCATTCCAACCTGTTGATTTAAGGAAAATTTATCACTTGCCTGAACCACAAAAGAAATACAATAAAGCATTTCTTGAGAAGTTCACAAGTGAGAATGAAACTGAATCGACCCTAATTCAGGAATGGAGACAGAACCCCGCAAGGCACAAACATGAATCTTCAGGTAAGTACTCTGTAGATTCATTATGTTCTCCTTACTGTTACGCCGGGGCAATGATGTGTAGAATTTGGGGATTGCAAAATTCACTATTGAAATGGTTCCTTTAATGGAAGCGGCAGCAGTGAGATAATGGATTGGGGAAATATATTGCCAGATAAATTAGCCACTGCAATTCTTGAGTTTAGAAATAAAACTCGCGTGACCGATAGGTCTATTGCTCCGTTTTATTTTAGTGCTTATATTTTAGATACTCTTTGTTTCAACTCTGAATTTCCTGTACTAGGGTGGAGATGGACTCCACAAGACCCCATGCCAATTCACATTTATTACCAAAAGCTGTGGAAAGCACACTACAAGGACCACCTGTACCAAATCTGTAATGGTTTTACGTTGCCTATTTACCGTGCCATTTTTGATAAGCCTGCCCCAAAGATTTCTTCACAAGCAAAGATTGACCTAACTGCTCTAAGAAACTGGTTTGGAGAGGATAAGTTACATACATAAGGGTTTTTGGTAGCCTTGCAAGACCTCATGTCCTTCCTCTGTACATACCTGACAAGCTGTTAGCCCGAGAATTAGCCTATCAAATTACAACCGCAGGAACATCTAAGACTCTTAGGATTTCAAAAAAGCAGGATTGGCCTACTTTTCCTTTGAGATGAGGTGTTTATACTTTGCACGACTACAAGCATGCAGAGAAGGAAGCAGAGAAAATAAACATGCTCAACCTTGCAACCATTCCTAATAGGCGATTCGATCCAAGGAAAGTGGTCTATAATGTGCTTGAACATGCCAAACTTACAAGGTTTGATCATAAGGAAGATGATTTTGATGACTTGTTTTCTTCAGCAAAGTCATTATTCCAGGTACAAGCACTGGCCAAAATGAGATATAACGATGAAGGGCTAGTAGAATTCAATAAGATCAGAGAACAGAGGTTGCAAACTCTACCTTTGGACTTATTAGCTACTACCCCGACAACACAATCAAGTGAGCCTGAATAGCAACTCATTGACAAACCTCCTGCTGTATCAAAGATTCTCGAGAAAGAAAAAGAGAAAGAGCAGGAGAAAGGGCACGAGGAAGAGGAGAAAAAGGAGCAGGATAAGGGCAGTGAAAATGTCAATGTGGATACCCAGATTGATCCTAAACTACTCCAAGAATGTCAGCATTTGAATCCATTATAGGCAATCTGGAAGGTCCAAAAGGTGCCAATACACCTAAAGTAATAGATGGACAAGATACAACGTCAACAAAGGTTCCGAATGAAGGAACCAGCAGCCTACCCCTAGCACGGATTTAGAAATAATTCCAAAATATCCCTCTGATCAAATTATTTTGCAGGTGGAGGATGTACCTCCATTAGATGTCTTTTACAGTCCAAAACACAGGGCTGTAGTGAAAAGACATCGGAAAAGGAGAAGACTTGATCAACCTTCCCTGTTTCCAGAGCAAATAGAGACAGCTAATGTAGTGTGGAAAGAAGAGTTTGACCCTTCCGATGACGTAATGAATCTTTCTCAGTATCCCAGAGCTTATTCGGCAGCCACTATGGACAAGGCATCGGAAGTGAGTAATCTACTTAAAGAAAAGGACCAAGCAATTGTTTTGTTGCAAACACAGGTGTCCGAAGCACAACAGAAAGTTGAACAGTTGGAACAACAATTATCAACACAACAACAATTAAACAATCAATCGAATAAGCAATTTCTTGAAGAGAAACAAAGAATAGACTTAAGCGTAATACAAAAGTAGAAAGAATTATCAGAAGCATTTGCTAGGTTAAAGACGATGAATGAACTAATGATGAAAATGAAATATGAGAAAATCGCTCAACTGTCACTTCAAGTATAGAAGTTCAAGAGTCTTCCACAACCTGCCGATTTCAGATCCCAAGTGCTACAAATTAACAAGGCATTGGTGACATAGTTAAGGCTGTTATGTCATAACATTTCTCTGGTTGAGCCCCTTTGTGATATAACGACATCAATAGTTGACAAATCAGTTGATGCTAGATAGGATTTGGAACAGGCTGACGAGACTCTAACAAATTTTCTTGCTTGACAAGACACCAATGAGGGGCAGGCAACAAATCTACCCAAAATCCTAGAATCACACAAGGAGATCCTGTTCTTAGAATGGCAGTCACAACTGACAAAAGTAGAAAGAGAGGTTTCCAGATGTAGATTATCTACAAGTAACTTAATTGAGTTAATCAATAAGACTCTTTATTTGTCTAATATGATTTCACAATGTACCCCAGGTAAATTGTTGTCAGCTAAGACATTGGAGCAAGCATGCAATCAAGATTTGGAGAAGAATGGAGGATTAACCGCTGGCATCCAAAGTTTAACTTGGGATACCTATTGGTTTTTCTTAGTAAAACCATACAGTCAAAGGGCCGCCCTCAAGTGTTTAACCGATGCGATTGGTTGTATCATTCTCGAAATACATGATGCCACATACTCAGCTCAACTCCATTCTCATCTCAGTCGCCCTTCAGAATTGGAACCGATGCTTGCAATCTGCCAACTCAAATCAAAGGGAGAACAACCAAAATGATGAATCATGCTGCCAACTACCAACAAACCTGCTGTGGAGAAGATATTCAAGATTTAGTTGTACCAATTAAATAACATTTTATTTTTGTAGTTAGTTAGTTTAATTAGTATTTATAGACCCTTTCATGCGTTTAGAAAGGGTCCTCAGTTTTTGTATAAGACTCAAACCTGGAAGTTGCACTATTGTGCTTCTGGTATATTTTTTTATAAAGACTGGGCCAGTATTCCAACTTCTAACGAAGAAAGCTTTTATGGGATGTGCACTATTGCCTTGATGTGAAAGTATCTCTAAGTTGGAAAATGGAATTCGAATGCGATTGATATCGGGAATGATTTACAGCACATATGGTACTATTATCTATGATCTAATTTCATTCTTATATGTGAATCATCATTTGATTACTCTTGCTATCATTGGATATATGTATGTGTTTTCAACAACACTCCTTATATTTTTCACTATTGGATGTTTAAGGAATGCTATTCTTTTAGGCATATATGTATCAATGATATATAAAGGATAAGTGTAATAATGTTTTATTGATTACTTTGTTCAACTATTTGAACAAAGTAATTATTATATGAATGGATGTCTTTGTTTACCAAATAGAGTCATCTATATGCTTGTTTGTGGATAAAGATTATCAAACGTTACACTAAAAACATAAATTTCCCGAGATAGGATAGTTATTCATATTTTTAATTTTAGATTAAATCATTCATCCATTACCATTTTATTAGAAAACCACTCATTTATCCATCCCCTTTTTATTCATCATTGGGAAACTGGTCCGATTATTTCCAGTCGGAGCCACCACACCAAACGGAAAAGGAGCTGCATTAAGGTCCAGACTGGGTGGTTTTCCCCGATGTTGTTGCAACGATTTTCGAGGCATCAACACACCCATAACAAGGCTGAAGTAGTTCGAGTCCCAACTCCTTATAACCTGGCCTCCTTGGGTGTTGGAAATCAAGAGGTTTTTCAATTTGATATTAGATTTCCATTACACGGAAATTACTTTAGAATCTGTCAACATTATTACTGTTATGTTTTTCTTTCTTCATCAAGAAACCATAAAACATGATTATCACAAAAGATAATTGAAAACAAGATATAGGCTCCAAGTCAGGGAAAAGCCCCTCCAAGGGGAAAACCCATAAATTTTCTTCATATAGAATCATATCAAATGAGATATCCAAGACCCATAACCACATAAATTTCCACCTCTATATGCCAAGCTAAACCTTCCTTCCTTCAAGTAGATTCATCAGCAAGAGGCCAACAACAAGAGGAAAACCAAGACATAGCTTCCTCAAACCCCAGCTTCAAGAAGAAATCCTTTCATCTAGACTTTGTCCTCCACTTCTTCTTTGCCCTTCTCTATGATAGTTCAGACCAAATCCATCCAAGTGTGTGTGTCCAAATGAACTCCATTTATCGTCTATTTATACACTTCAGAGGGGTGCGAATAGACATGTCCATTGGGAAAAGGTCGAATTGACATGTAGGATTGCTTGGCATCTAGAGGGGTTTCTGTCCCAAAATTTACATTTAAAAAATATTTTTCTTTTTTCTTTTACAATAGGTCCAAAATCAAACTTTGACTCTTTGACTAAAAAATATAGAAGCATGAAGAACATGCTTATCTAGAAATAATAATAATAATGTTTTTTATTTTTCTTTTCTTTTGTTTTTTTATATAGATTATATAATGGTACAAATTATGAAGACTGAAACTAGTTACATTCTCCAACGTTGAGGACAATGTGCTCAAAGAGACAATAAAGAACAAACCACTTTAATACCACTAATATGTATTTATGAAGGGAGTGAAATGAAATATAGATTTATAAAAAGAACACAAAGATGCAATGAAACTTGACTTCTATTAATAAATGGAAAGCGTTGAAACTATAAAAATTCCAAATGAAACAAACTCAGTCGAATGGTGTTAGCTTATCTGTTGAGAAGAGATGTGACAACTACACACATTCGCCAGAGCACATTACAATGAGGCCAAAAGACTCTTTTTACATAAGCAACAATGAGGAAACCCTAAAAATCCAAAAACCTAACCCTAGGAGATGCAATTTCAAAGACTTGTGTGTCCTAATGAGGTTGGTATATCAACCTTTCGATATCATAAATTTTGCATATGATCTTTGTTTAGCACACTTGGTAGCCTATCAGAAGGTCTAGTCAATAATTACACATTTAAACTAGGCCCTAAGAAAGAGCCTACAAAAACTACTTGGGTCACTGCCAAGTCAAATAACCGTTGTTTAGGGCCTCAAAATAGCCTCAAAAGTTTAGGACCCAAAAAAAACTATAGAAAATTTGCCAAGATGGAGATTGTGCTTTGAGTGAGTGGAATAGGTAGGCGGTCACTAATATGCACCCGAATCAATTTTGTGGAGGATATAATGGATAGGGGCCTAGTATCGTCCCACTTTGATTACAGGGAGATGCCTAAACATAACCTTGAGTAATGGAAAGAGATGGGAACCCAAGGCCAAAGGTGAATCAATCTCAAAATTCATTCATGATTGGATGGAGGTCATGGGGCTCATTGACATTGAACCTATTAGTGTAATTCCTACCTAAACAAACAAAATGATAGGTCATGCCTACATAAGCAGATGGCTGGGTTTTTTTCTTGTAAAGTAACATCGACTCAATTTAGTGAGAGAGCACTAATCTTCCACTCTTGCTTATAAAGGCTCGAATCTTGTTATTGTAATTTTGGAACTAAGAAATGAAATCAATACTATCCCACCCCGTTGAAGTTAAATCCATATTGTTTTGAGTTTGAGGACTATATAGAGGTTAAAACAAATCATTTGAGCCCTTATATGCAAAGCGAAGGAACCTATGCTAAGGAACACTTTCTAAAGAACTTAATAATGACAAAACTAATATTAAATTATTAGGAACCTAAGAAGTTAAAGAATGTATATGATAACCTAACATTAGAGGAGGGAATGATTTAAAATCTCCTAGGAGAGACATCATCCACAAGCTTCCTCCCATAATGACTCATTGAACTAGAAGAACTATTTAAAAAGAGAAATGACTCATTGACCTAGGAAGAGTTAAGCGATATGGTTCAAGACAAGGGATAGAAACACAACATTCATTCAAAATCAAGAAAATCCTAAAGTGCCCAAAAATACATCTAGAGAATACAAAATCAAATGTGAGAAGATAGTGAATCCTTTGATGATATTAGCAAAGAAGCTATATCATATTTTTGGTGAATTTATTCCCAACCTAACAAGGAAGTGATATTGCTATAATGTTTCCTTGCTAGGTTGAAGATCATGACATGCAAATATATGAAAACGCATTGAATCAACAAAGGTATGAAGGAGCTACAAAATGAAAATAACTTAGGCTTGAATGGTTTTCATTTGGAATTCTTCAAGGGCTTCTAGGACGGTCCTATTGGAATCAACGATCACAAGAGCTATGGAGGAATCAAGAAGTAACACAAAGGTCTCATAAGCATTCAACTCAATCTTCATAGTGACCATCCCAAAGGAGAGTAACCCAAATTTGGACAGTATAGTCTTATATCATTATGTAGCTACATCAATAAGCTAATATCCAAAACTATAACCTCTAGATTAAAACCTATCATTTCCAAGGGATTTTCCTTTAAAAAAATGGTATCCTTGAAGGGTGGATACATACAATATGTAATCAAAACTATGCATGAAGTACCACACTTAATAAAAGTGGGACATAAGAAATATTTCATACAAAATGTTGATCTATCAAAGGATTTTCACCACATCATCTAGTTATACAATTATGTCATCCTAATTCAAGTGGGTTTTGGTCCCCTGGTGATTAAACGAATAGAAGCTTACTTCAACACAACTGTCTACATAGTCCTCAATGGAACTCCCACAAATTTCATCCACCCTTCACATGGACGTAGCATAAGGGCTCAATTCACTCATAAAATTTAAGATTTGATTAGGGGCACTAAAAGGCATAAAAAGAGGTAGAAGGAGAAATTCTTTCCCATCTCATCTTTATGGTTGACTTGCTACTGTGGGAAATGGGGTAATCGTAGAGACCAAATGCTTAGGAAGCATCCTAAAGCAGTTCTCTGACATCACAGGCATGGAGGTTAATCTCTAGAAATCATCCATTTGTTTCAATAATGTTAACAAAGCTCATACAAGGATGATAGAAGGCTCCATTTCACAGTGAAACACTTCGAGGAGAGCATGGCACACCCTAGGGTTCAAACTAAAACCAAACAACTAAAAATATTGAGAATGGATTGGATCCTTGACAAGATAAAATTCAAAATATAACATTCGACATATAGATGGATTTGAATGGTTGGAAGGATTGTCCTCTTAAAGAGTGCACTAAATGCAATCTTAGTTTGTGGTTGTTACTTGCATCATATATACCAAAATAGATCCTCTAAAATATGAGAAAAATCATGTTTATATTCTTGTAGAAGGGATAATTGGAGAATAAGGGCATATCACTAATAAGTTGGGAATAAACATCAAAGCCGAAGGATCAAGGAGGTCCTGACTTTAAACACATTCAAATTTTCTCAACAACTTTAGAAACAAAAGGAGGTTGGAAACTATCAACAAGGAAGGGATTATGGAAAAAATATTGCATTTGAAATACATGGCCTCGATAACTATCACAAATTGAATGATATCCCCCTACAAAAATCAAATAAGGGGTTCAAATTTTTGGAATCCCTATAATCTTCTCAAAAATTAATTGGAACTTGCTTGAGATGGAAACTGGGAAATGAGGTTAGCATCCAAGGAACACTGAATGCTTGGATAGGAAAGGAGGCTCACTACATAATGGAATGTGATCTTGATCCAGATTTAAATAGGAATGCAACAAATTACAGAGATAACCATAAACACAAAGATGCAGTGGAAATAATACTTCATTTCATTAATGTAAAATATTGAGATATGCTTACAAACAAAAAATGGAAATAAACAACTAGGGTGATGGTAGGTTATCTCTAAGAAGAGATGTGGTGGCTACATGCCTCTGAACTGTGTTATAATGAGGCTCAAAGGCCTATTTATTGTTGAGAAACAATGTAAAACTCTTAACATCCCAAAACTTGACCCTAGAAGATGAAACGCCAAATTGTGGGCCTCGCTTGGGTAAATTCGTACAACAATTTCCTAGGGTCGTAGCTTTGGCATACGATCTCCGTTTGACGCGTACAATAGCTCGTTAGAAAGATCTATCCGAGAAATACCACTTTGGGAAGGGCAACATCAGTCCATGGACCCATGTTGCCCCCAGATTTCCAAAAAAACGTCATTTAGGGCCTCAAAATGGCTCTGGAAGTTCAGGACCTGAAAAACTGCTAAAAATAGTAAACTGTGCTACAATTTAGGAAACTGAAAAAGCTGAAACAGAAAATTGTGGGGGTCCAAATGGGATAGGTGGGTGGCCACCAACATCCACCTGGATCATTCCTCCCCCTTAGGAAGCAATGGTCCCCATTGCGTTGAGTTTCTCCCTGAGATGAGGAAGCTTCTGCTGAGCTAGGTCTCTGGTGAGCTATTCTGTAATATCTGATGTGTCCGGTAATGGTGGGAAGCATGGTCGAAAACAGTCCACATTGAAAACTCGGTGCAATCGAACGAATGGAGGAATGTTGTGCTTCAAATCATTGTTTCCTGGAGCCTTGGTACTGGTGTAAGGGCCATGTCGAAGTGGTCTAAGTTTCTGATGGGTTCTGGTAAGGCGTTCTCTCTGTAGATGTAACCAAACTTTGTCGCCCACCTGAAACTTGTGTGGTACCCCTGTGGGTGAGGAGAAGTTGTTCCTGTGTTCTGTCATGACCGTATCCCTTTGCTTTTGCTGCTGTGTGGAGGAACCCTTTGCGGGGGTCATGGATGTAGCAACGATCTTTCCCTTACTTTGGGAGCGAACCAGATAGAAAATGAATTTCCTAGTCTGGAAGAGGAGCTTGCTGCCTTTCTTGGCAGTGATCAAAGAGGTGGCGGTAGGTGGGGCTACCTCCAGTATCCTGTATAATGAATTATCCAAAGAAATAATGATAGTGCGAGGCCTTGACTCATACACAGCATGTCGCCTCCACAAGTATGACTGGACTAATAGTACATCACAAACATCCAGAGGTGTAACATCACACAATACCTCGTATGTGAAGGGCTTGATGTTGTAGGGAAGGCGACACTGCTGGCGGACTTTGAGATCTCGTCCTTAATGAAGCCACCCGATACTGTACGGCTACGCGTGTGGTGTAGTTAGTAGGCCCAACCGCTTCACTACCTCTGCTGAAATGAGGTTCTTTTGGTTGCCACTATCAACAATGAATTGCAGCGGTGATCCCTTCACCCACATCTGTGAATGGAAAAGACGCTTCCCTTCCTCTGGATTTTCGGGCTCATTTTTCTGGATCTTGGCGATGGCAATAGTGGCGCTGGGATCTACATCAATGATCTGCTTCCCTTTGCCATTCCCCTTGTCGGGTTTTGGCTCAGGGTTGGGACATGTATCTAATTCAAAAGCCTTCAACTCAGCCACCAACGACTACTTGGTCCGACACTCACTTGTGTTATGAGTGGGACTGTTGTGGAACTGACACCACTTTCCTGTGTCCTTCTTCGACTTCGTGGCGTTGTTCTTTTCTTGCGGCTTTGTCAGGTTGTCTTGGGTCACCCCACCTTGGCTTTATCCTTTGGTCTTCGGATTTGCAGATCCAAAGTCTTGCTTCTTCTGTTTAAACTTTTGCTCAATTTTGACAACGTATCGGTACGCAGTGCCGAGCGAGGAGATGTTCAGGAACTCCATCTCTTCCTAGATGTATCTGTGTAGGCAGCCACGGTATTTGAGTACCAGATGCATATCAGAATCTTTGATACCCAACTGTGTGCGAAGGGTATGAAAAATGTTTGTGAACTCTGGCACATCTTGGTCCCTTCCCTGCCGCAGCGTGGTCCACTTTATGTATTTGTCCTTGTAGCTTTTGACAGGGTAGAACTACTCCTTGACGACATCCCGGAATGAATCCCAAGTGGGTGTAGCTGAAAATAGTGAGCTTGTGCTTTCATTCTTCTGCTTGCAGTGGGTTTCCCACTAGTCCTTGACGTGGGTGGCTGCTTTGAGAAGAGTGAAAACAATCTTTTCCTGACTTGAAAATTCATGAACATAAAAATATCCTTCTAGCAGATTTAACCATTTATCTACGGCATCTGCATCTATTTGATCCTCGAAGATGGGGATTTCGAAATTAAATTGTACCTTAAATGGTGTGGCATTTCCAGAGTAGTTGTTGGAAGCCGATGCGTCGCCTCTGGGTAGCTGCTGAAGGATTTTCGCAAAGTTGTCCATCATCGCGTTCCTTTGTCGCTCGAGGGCTTCTTCGAGCAAGATTTTGATAGGATATCCTGCCCCCTCATCTTTCTTCTCATTCACCATGGGAGGCCGTTGGGTTTTGTGAGGCTAGTCTTGCAAAGGTTCAACTAGTTCAAGCCCTAACTCCTTATATCCCGACCTCGTTGGGGACATGCAAAGAAATATAGAGAAAAAGCAGACCGCTCTGATACCACTGATCTGGATTTAAACAGGAACACAACAAATTATAGAGATAACCATAAACACAAAGATGCGATGGAAATAATACTTCATTTCATTAATGTAAAATACTAAGATATGCTTACAAACAGAAAATGGAAATAAACAACTAGGGTGATGGTAGCTTATCTCTAAGAAGAGATGTGGTGGCTACATGCCTCTGAACTGTGTTACAATGAGGCTCAAAGGCCTATTTATTGTTGAGAAACAACGTAAAACCCTTAACATCCCAAAACCTAACCCTAGAAGATGAAACGCCAAATTGTGGGCCCCATTTGGGTAAATTGGTACATTAATTTCCCGGGGTCGTAACTTTGGCATACGATCTCCGTTTGATGTGTACAATAGCTTGTTAGAAAGATCTATCTGAGCACTACCACTTTGGGAAGGACAACATCAGTCCATGGACCCATGTTGCCCCCATATTTCCCAAAAAATGTCGTTTAGGGCCTCAAAACGGTTCCGGAAGTTCAGGACCCGAAAAACTGCTAAAAATAGTAAACTATGCTACAATTTAGGAAATTGAAAAAGCTGAAAGAGACAGTTGTGGGGGTCCAAATGGGAT
>APFE030367958.1:75996-97022 GCA_000404065.3 Pinus taeda
ATACCTCTTTTATAATATGGTATTTGACCCATAGGATTCACTTAAATAAAACCTATTCTTGAAAATGGGCGAATGGAAGGTTGTAACTCCTAATTTCAAGGGCTAAATTTACCTTTTTTACCCTCTCCCTTAAAATAAGGTGGGCTATTTGACGTGATTTGTAAAAATGTACTATGATACAAAATATTCACCCACCAAAAATTTAAAACCCCTTAATTTCGCAAAAGGGCGAATATTCGCCCCTAAAATTTTCCATGCCTAGCATGTTTTGAATTTTGTCAAAGGGTGAATAATGTTAGAGTTCATCATGAGTTGGCCCGTCTTTTTGTGCTTCACCTTTATGGAGGTCGGTCTATCTTGGATGGGGTCACCTTCACATTGACACCCGAAACTATCTCAGTGGCAACAGGCATACCGAATGTTGGAGAACAGTGGCATAAGAAGAAGAAGGTGGATAGGCAACACTATGAGCCTTACATTAAGGCCGGATTCTTGAGTCAGCTCACAAGAGTCTTCCCATTCAGATATTTGAAAGATGAGTATGCTCCACTCATGAAATTGATCATGAAGTACTTCAGCTGTTAGGGGAGGTTCTCTCGACTATATGCCTATCACATCAGGTTGCTCATGCACTTTACCAGGGTGAGGATGATGAACCTCCCATTTTTCATTTGCAGGAACATAGAGAGGATGAGCACCTTCATGCAGCATAAGACCCCTCAGTAGCAGCTTAACAGTGTTTATCACTTTGCTCTTATCCGGATTTTGGTGGATCATCAGTTGGGATTGCAGGGCATTGCTTGGGAGGACTTTATCTCCCGTGACCTCTTCAGCACTTCACAGGTACTATCAGAGCCAGAGAATGAGGTAGGTGGTCCTTCTCATCAGTATGAGTGCCATGAGACCACTACTATGCCATTATTCGTTACATATCAGAGAGGCAGTAGGCACTTGTTTGCAGCAGCAAAGCGAGTGTTATCTCCACCCGGGGTGGAAGGGGCCTTGCTTCCGGCATCAAATACACAGGGTCAGGACAAGGGCAAGAAGCCCATGCATGATGAGGGGCCATCAAGTGAACAGGAAGCTGATTTCAACCTCATTCAGGATGATGATGCAGATGTGGAGAGTGCCCGACTTAGGATGACTATTCAGGAGCAAAACACGAAGATCCAAGACTTGTCACTCAATGTGGAGAGGGCCAAATGGATCATCAAGTATTTGGAGCAGAGAAACAAGCAACTTGAGGACCAACATTAGATCATGGAGCTGCAAAGCATCCGTGAGAATCGACAAGCTGCCCGACAAAGGAGGATCGAGCTCACTACCTTGGAGCAAGAGATCAAATAATGACCGTGAGTCTTGGCTCGAGTGGATCAACATACACCTTGAGAGACTGTTGGAGAAGGCCGACAGAGACAAAACCATACTGAGGAGGATGGTTCATCATTACAGGGCATGGAACTTGAGTTCAAAGGCTCGGATAAGGAGCTTGAAGGCAAAATTGAGCAGAGCAACCAAGAGACAAAAGAGGCAAAAAGAGCAAGATTGGCTTCAAATCTTGGCTGAATCCTTTGTGGCCCAGCATAGTGCCTCTTAGAGAACCTCCAGCCCAAATTTCAAGAAATTTGGGGCAATTTTGGTCACATGGTAATTTTTTGGTCAAAACACAGGTTTTTTCTCCCTGTGCGGCGCACCACTGGCGGGACGCTTAGAATTGGGAGCTCCAAATGAAAAATGTCTTGCATTTTTGGATTCAACATGCAAAATGATGAATACTAGTGCTTGGACAAGAAATTTTGGCATGATTTGAGTCTCCAGGAGGTCAAAAACACCCAAAACAAGGCCTCTCTGCCCCTATTTTGACACACAGGAAGCAGTGTTGGGAGAATGAATATTTGGAGGGGAAAATGAGCACCAAATTCCTAAATTCCACTTGGGTTGGAAAGTAGACAGGATAGGATTTCCAACAAGCACACTTTAGGACTCCTGCAAGTGCCTTAAAATAGGCTCCAAAGTGGCGCGACGCATATAGAAAGTGGCGCGGCGCATATAGGGAAAAAGGCCAATTTCACCTCCATTTCGCGAAATTTCGATTCATGACTTCTCCAGGTGGGCCCACTCATCTACATTTCACTTTTTTCGCACATAAGGCAAAGTTTAAAGTATTTTCACTCTAGATTGGTTTCTATCCAAGTGGCAAAGGATGGCAAACAGCCACCCAAGCCATTTGTCATCTTTGTAACGCTGCACTTGTAGCTAATGGTTGGCTTTCCACCTCCATTTTGTAATGATTTGAGTAACTCCCCAACCCTTGGGCATTCTATCTCCTCATGGCACATTCTATATATTGTATGCAAACCATTTGCAAAGGGTGGGTTGGCTTGTAACTTTTGGGAGACTGTGGGAAAGAAACTTTGTTCTTCATCGTATATTTTGATAGACGATTAATGAAAGGTAGCGACTCTGTTTCATGAGATTAATGTGGTTGTGAGTGTAGCAAATGTGTCTCTTATGTTTCATATGTATTTTTTTTTATGTTTTATAGTTCATCTCATATTCATTTCCAGTGAAATTTTCTAATTTAGATAAGGTAGAATTCAATTTTATTGCTCCGCCTGTGGGAAAATTTCATGTTTAGCATTCTTTCTTCTGTTGAAAAGGATTCATGTGCGTATGCCCTTTTCACCCTCCTAAGCAATCTCTCCATTCCGTGCTATTTCAAACTAAATTGCTAGACTTTCTGCCTGTCTTGCCTCACGAAGTGATCTGTGCCTTTGTATTTCATCCTCTGCTTATTGCTGTCCGTTGGTCCCATACCATCCCAGAAACACAATCATTCATAAAAACCGCTTTTTGTATCCATATTCACTTACTAGCCTAAGATCAATATTTCACAGTAAGTCATCTCAAACCATATCATTTTAAGTATTCTCTGAGCGTGACTCGGAGAGAGCCCTCTCCTGTTCTGGTAGGGCTAGCTACCAGATTGAGCATGGTTTGTGGTTACCCTGAATTTTGCCTTCTTTCAGCCTAGGGCGGATCTAGGTGCTAACAGGAAGGAGACACCATTTTCGAGTGGAAAACATTGAAAGGTCTATATCAGAATAGCAGCAACCAGAGGAAGTTGGCACTGAAAGACAAGCTTCAGAAAATCAAGTCTGAAAAGGGCGACACAATCTCTACATATTTGAACAAGCTCACCACCTACAGGGATGAGCTTGGAAGTGTAGGGATCACAACCACTGATGATGACATTGTGAGTCTTGCACTCCTCAGTCTTCCTATGAGCTGGCATAGCTACCAAGACTCGGTAAATGGAATAGAAAAACTGTCAGATTGGGAACGACTTTGGTTAGATCTGATGTAGGAGGAGTTAAGAAGAAGCACCAGAGACGAATCCTCATCAAAGCAAGATGATGAGGAAAATCTAGCCTTAGCGAGTAAGGCGAGGAAGGGGAAAGGGAAGGCATCCCAATCCAAATCCATTTCTTCCCATGGTCAGAAGAAGTTTGATAAATCGAAAGTGCAATGGTTTCATTCTCATGAAGTGGGCCATTATGATATGAATTGTCCATAGAAGAAATCCACGAAGGGATCTGATGGTGAGGCACTGGCCTCACAATTTGAGTTGGATTTCTCTCTTATCGCATGTATGGTTTCATCCATGGTGGGATGTGTTTGGTACCTGGACAGTGGAGCTTCATTCCACATGTCAGGTGACAAGAATCTTTTCAGTACCTTGGAGGAGAAGGATCTCTAGATGCGGATTGAGATGGGCGATGATGGAAAGTACTGTGTTTCAAGTGAAGATACAATTGTGTTTTAGAGGGAGCATGGAGCTCCCCTCATCCTGACTAATGTAAAGTATGTACCAGGTCTGAAGAAGAATCTTGTGTCCGTTGCTATGCTAGAAGATAAAGGCTATGATGTAGTCTTTAGTAAAGGAAAGGTATTCCTGAGGCATATCGGCACTAGACAGACCAAGAAGATAGGGATTCAAGTTAAGAATCTCTACAAGCTAGAGGTAGATGACTGTGCTGCATTGAGTTCCAAAGCTGAGATGGTGTAGAGCCAAGATGTTGGCAAGCTATGGCATGGAAGATTGGGCCACTTGCACCATGGAGCCCTGAAGATCATGCAACAGATTTCTATTGGACTTCCCAAGGGAAAACTGGAGCAGACGAATACATGCAAAGGTTGTACCTTGGTAAGTATGTGAAATATTCCTTTCCAGATCGAGACAGTAGAGCTGGAGAAATCCTGGATCGAGTTCACTCAAATGTTTGTGGACCATTCTCTATGGCCTCCACCACTAAACAAAGGTACTATGTTATTTTTATTGATGATTTTTCTTGTAGATGTTGCATATACTTTATGAAAAATAAGGATCAGACCTTCTTGAGGTTTTGTGAGTTTAAAGCCTTGGCAGATAAATAATCCGGAAAGAAAATAAAAGCCTTGCTTAGCGACAATGGTGGAGAGTATGTCTCCCAACAGTTTAAGGACTTCTGTGCTGCAAAAGGAATTAAAGGGGATTTGACGGCACCCCATAACCCACAGCAGAATGGGGTGGCCAAAAGGAAGAATAGATCGATTGTGGGAGCAACTCAAGCGATTTTGCATGACCAAAGCCTACCACTTCATTTGTGGGCTAAGGCATGCAATACAACAGTATACTTGCAGAACAGAAGCCTGCACCGTATACTAGGAATGAAGACATCTATGGAGGCCTTTTCTGGGAAGTGACCAAATGTGAGTCACTTGCATATCTTTGAATCATCGGTTTACTGCCATGTGACCAAAGATGCCCGGAAGAAGCTAGATCCAATAGCTAAGTTGGGAATTCTTGTGGGGTACATAGATAAACCCCACAACTATCGGGTGTACTTGCCTACCAGTTAGAGGATAGTGGTACGTAGGGATCTAAAGTTCAACGAGCAGAAAGCTATGCAAGTATCACTTGAGAGGGAGCTCAAGTTGCATGTAGATGAGGAACTTTCATTTCCTAAGGAGGAGGAGCCTCAGATTGATGCGGAGCAGCCACATGCAGAGGATCCAAGAGTGGAGACATCAACTCATGCTGAGTCTTCTAGAGATGGGAGGAAACACTCAAGGGAAGCTGACAGGTTGATGCTGGATGCGGAGGAGAATGTGGGACAACCATCTTCTCAATGTAGATATACGAGGTCGCTCGAGCGGTACACTAGTTACATGGCCCTAGTTGGGGAGTGTGTAGATTCTGAGCCTTCTTCATTCGAGGAGGTAGTGCAACAACCAATCTGGATTGATGCAACGGTGGAGGAGTATGACTCCATCATGCGGAACTCTGTTTGGGATGTTTTCCCAAGACCTCAGGACAAGTTTGTTGCCCGTGGTTTCTCACAGGTCGAGGGGATCGACTACGATGAGACCTTTGCTCCTGTATCAAGGTAATCATCTGTCAGATCGATGTTGGCACTATCAGCTCAGATGGGTTGGAAGATCCATCAGATGGATGTGAAGACAACATTCCTCAATGGGAAGATTAAGGAGGAGGTGTACATTGAGCAACCAAAAGGTTTTGAGACCTTCAATCGCGAGTCACATTTGTGCCAACTCAAGAGGGCTCTGTATGGGCTGAAGCAAGCACCCCATGCTTGGTACACCAGGATCGAAAACTATTCAACCGGGTTGGGCTTCACCAAGAGTGAAGTAGATGCGAACCTTTACGACATCATGGTAGAAGGTAAGCCATCGATCATTGTTCAGCTGATCTAGTCTTGCAAGGAGGACCTTGCAAGAGAGTTCAAAATGAAATACATGGGTCTTATGCACTACTTTCTAAGCATGGAAGTGCGACAGAGAGATGGAGAAGTTTTTGTGTCTCAAGGAAAGTATGCCAATGAGATCCTCAGGCAGTTCCATATGGAGAAGTGCAAACCCATGCAGACTCCTCTAGCTGGGAACTGGAGGAAGGAGGATGCTACTTCAGGTGAGGTAGCAGCTGCTACTATTTATCGACAGCCGGTGGGTTCACTTATGTATCTGGTGAACACACGACCCGACTTATGCTTTGCGGTGAAACAACTGAGTCAAGCTATGGTTCAGCCTTGCAAGCTGTTTTGGAAGGTAGCGAAGCATGTGCTGAGATACCTCTGAGGCACATCTCAGTTTGATTGTGGTATAGATGGATAGAGGGAGTGAAGCTTCAGGGCTTCACAGATGCAGATTGGGTAGGGAGTCCATCAGACCAGAAGAGCAATTCTAGAGGAATCTTCAACCTTGGTTCAACTGTATTTTCCTTGTATAGCAGGAAACAAAGATCAGTTGCACTTAGCTCAGCAGAGGCTAAATACATGGCTGCTAGTCAGGCTGCATGTGAGGCCATTTGGATGCGAAAGATTATAGTGGGATTGTTTGGTGAGCAGATGGATCCTACAGTGATCTACTGCGATAATCAGAGCTGTATCAAACTCCCTGAGAATCCAATTTTTCATGACAGGTCCAAGCACATAGATATCCGGTATCACTGTCTTCGAGACTGTGTGTCAAGAGGATCATATTGTTGCTGTATTTTTCGACTGAGGAACAAGATGCATATATTTTGATGAAGGCATTGTCAAAATTCAAGTTCGAGTTCCACAGAGACAGAATTGATAATCCCTTTCTTGTTGAGAGGGAGTGTTGAAAATAGCAACAAGAAATGCTAAAAATAGAAGTGCTAAAAATAACATTGCTATAAATAGCATTTCGGGATACCTTCCTATTTTAGTTAGTCCCTAAACAAAAATAGAGAAGTAAAATTCGAATTTGATCTTAGCAGTTGTTTGTAAAATAATTAATTAATTCACCATGAGTTAATTAGTTATAGGAAATCAAACATGAATTCTATGTGAAGACATGCAACAATTTCTCCATTGATTGAGGAAGTTATCCCTTGATTAAAGGAGATCAGGATGAGTTGTACTTTGAGTTGTAATTATTTAGCTCAGTTAACTGAGTTAAGTCTTGTTAGATTAGTTCAAATAGTCCGTTGAACTAATTGTGAGTTCAGTTAGTTAATGCATGCATGCATGTAACTGCTGCACTTCAGATAACTGAATATTCTCCCATAAATAACTCATGCATGTCAGTTCAGTCAGAGACCTAGTTAAGATCATATGGAGGGACAATGTACTATCAGTTGTAGGAATATTCCATTATGAATATCTCTTGCATGTAGAAGGAATTCATTCCTTAGAGATTGCACAGTTACTTCTTTAGTTTAGTAAGTGTGTGATGAGGCCAATTCACACAGGTGGCATCATTGGATCCCAAGAGAAACTGCACAAGAAAATAGGAGGCTTGGCGGGCTAGAGGAAGACATATGTTGTGTCTATTTAGTTTGTGAGCTGTATTGTTCGATTGCAGAGAGAGAAGGATAGCTTGTGAGCTAATTATTTGTGTAATCTGAACATATTTCCACTTGTATGATATTACAGAGATCAGGGTTTTAGGCTGAGGGTTTCCCCAGAATATTCTTTTGTGTTCATGTGTGATTTCTTTCTCATTTATATGTGTTCTATTTGATCTTGCTCATATTCGATTAAGCTTCTGCAAGTTTGTTGTAGAAGTAGATCTTGTATTTTGATTTAGTATATTGCATAATCTGCTGATCTATATTGAGAAATTCTACAGTTGTGTTTTCATTTGGTAGCTCTGTAATTTGCTAGGTCAATGAATTGTGGGGTGTTAGGTTCACAAGAAAATTAATAGGTAAATTGGGTCTTGAGCAGTAAAATGGACCCGGGACTAACAAGGCCAAAGGTAATCCAATGGAAGGCATTGAGAACTCAATTAGTCAAGGGTAGAATCAAGCTAAAAGAAGAAAATGATTCAAACACTTGGAGTGAAAATATGAACTTAGGCATCTATTGCATACAATTGGGATATGAATCAGTATTTGATCAACAATAGATCCAAAACCCTCAACTTTGGAAAATCAAGGCTCCCACAAAATCCACACTCTTCACTTAGTTGGCACTAAACCTACCATTCTTGAGTGGGATAATATTCGACGTGAAAGTTGGAAAGGCCTGAGCAAATGTCCCTTATGTAAAAAAGTGAGGGAGGTGCAAAATAACGCGTTCATAATGTGCCACTCATCTTTGGAGGCATACTATGCCATTAGGCTCTTTCCTCTATAAAGGGAAACTACACAAATAATTCACTAGAGGAATCCCTCATTGGATAGTTGTGAAAATTCCTTGAATGCAACAATTGGATATTTATCTTCTAACCATTAGCAGTTTTTTTTTCTTGTGAATTATCATTCAGAAAATAATGATAAATTCATTACTGCATTCTTCACAATAAAAACGTTGAAAAAATATTAAAAATAGGAACTGAGAAAATATGCACACACACAAATATATAATATTATGGTTTTTGGACAAATGTCCTTGGTAAACCTTTGAAGGGAAAACCGGTGCAGAAGATGATGGTTTTATTATTATCTTTAGAAAATAGAGAATTAAAATTGTTTTCCTTCTTTGAAAAGCTCTGACAAATTTATCTCACTAGATAAATATCTAGGAAAACCATTTTCCCTCCAACAAATCAATTTGGCCTTATCTGGGATACTCACACTCCTTGGCACTCACAGTTCTACCTAGAAACACGCATTGTAGCCTCTGATAAATTCACATAGCCCTGGGAACCCTTCCTTGCAAGTCAACCTCTCTCCCTCTGCCTCTTGGAGCAATTCATTCTTCCTTCTGGCACTTGTTCCGAAAACTAGAAATGAAATGCTACTTCTGCAACTTGCACTGGTGGAAACTGGCTACTCACACTAGCTGAATCGAGCTCCTTTGTTGGAAACTCGACCTCCTATTTTGACTCTGAATCATTGGAAAACCTCCTGATAATTTCTCTGGAAATTCTCACTATTTAAACCCCTACCTATAATGCTACCCTAGCTTCAACTATGCCCTTGCAAATACCTATAACTGGGTAGTCGAACTGCTCACAATACAATTGATGCCCACTCCAAGCCCTTCAACTTGCTCTTATAATCTCTTGTTGGAGTCTCAACGACCATGATTACATCTCAACCAATGGATAAGATCAATTTGACTTCATCAATAGAAGCCTCTAGAGAAAAATCGAGATTCCTTAATTAATTCACTTTAATTAAGAACTTTTCCTAAGTTAAACTTAGGAGATATTTTAATAATGGCCAATTAAGTTAATTGAGGCGTCTCCAAGTCTTTTCTTGAGAAACCTTTTATGGTTTTTGGAGATCTAGTGTTCCTTAGCCCCTTGGACACAAATTGAGTCTAGAACCCTTGTCGATTGCTAGCATATCCAAAAACTAACACTCCCTCTTAGTGAGGAAGGTGTTCTCCACTATACCCATTTGTTCTTTGAAATAGACGAAATTTTCCCTCCCTGGAGCCTTCGTGAGTATATTAGCTACCTGTTGGTTTGTGGGAACATGTTGTAGCCTAACTGATCTATGTTGTTGGTGTCCGACATCTGTAAAACCTCTTTCCCTCGCATCTTCAAGTTGATCTTACTTCTTATCACTAGAAATCACTGTGAAGAAAATACACCGGTTGTCACTATCCACCATGCTACTACGCATACTGTGATCTCACATTATTGATGCCTCTGTGTTAGATTCCCTCTCACTGGAACTGAACCATGCTCCCTACATTTGGTCAATTTGAACTGCCTTCCTCTTGTTAGTGTTGCTTCCATCACTGCACCTATGGGCATTGATCTCTCAGAACTTGAAGATCAAGTTTCCCTATGGTTTCTCCCTCTGAAGTTAGACTCTGAGTCTTGAAATGTTACTGATCTACTGTGTCATTGTAACTAGCCCCGAACCTATCTTTCAAGCATCTAGTTGCGCCTCACAACTGGCTCTACACGGTCTCTCGATTAACTGACTATGCCTTGCTGACACTTCAATCCTCTTGCTACCTTTACTCTGTAGGATGTCGTAGAAAAGATAATGATCCATGTGAGAAAAACAATTATTGGATCTAATCTATGGATCAAGCCTCCATGGCTATATCTAGATCTCCTACTACTCCTCCCTTGGATCCTTCCTGATCTCACATACTAGAGTATCATACCCTTCCCCCATCTAAGGATAACGCTACAAACATAGAGAACTCTTCCTCCAATCTGGAAGACAACTCATCATTTTTTTCTAAAGTTGTTGTCTTCTTCCCCTTCTTGTTCTTTTTCCTCTTTTGATATTGCCTGACATAGTGACCAAGCTCACCACATCCGAAGAACTTAACCTTTGATGGGTCTTTCTTCTTCTTCTCTCCCTTTCAATCTTGTCCCTAACAGGGACCCTTTTTCACTTTTCCTTTTCGTGCAAGAGCAACATTTTATTATTATTTATCTACCTTCGGTCCCTTTCCACTGTTGGTGGTGGTAACATCTACAAGACTAAGCCTTAGCTCCTTTTAATTAAATTCATTCCATAGGTGCTTCTAACTAGGAAGTGTGTCTCGCCCATAAATCACTTGGACGAATGTGCACCACTCCTTGATAAACTCGTTGAGAGTTGTGTGCACCAACTCAGTATCTAATGGTTTATCTCTAACAGTTGCAAGTTCATCCCTCACACCCTGAATCCTAGTGAGATAGGATGTAACATTCTCACCCTTCTACATCTTGATCATCCTTAGCATCTTGAGAATCATTTTTCGATTCTCAGATGGACCATGGTACAAATTCACAATGGGAACCCACATGTCCTTTGTTGTCTTCTCTGCAATATGTGGGATGATGTGATACCAAACCCCATCTAGGACCATCCTTTTTTATTTGGCCATAGCTTTCTTATATTAAAAAACTGGAGAAATAAACCAGGAAATCTCCTTCTCCTTTCGGCAAAATAACTTTGTAACAACTCTGGTGAAAATTTCTATGAAAATTCCATGCAATGAAAGTTAATAAAGGAAAAATAATAACCACGGTTGATGGGACACTTATTCCAAGCGGAATATTGGGCAAGACATCCTAGTATGGGTGTTCATTTTGGTTAATATGGCTAAGGAAATTGGCAAAGGAAATGTCTAAGGCTTTGGAAAGGTAAAAAACATTTTGGAACATTTATTTATGAAAATAATGGAAATTAGGAGAAAAGGGAGGTGAAAGGTCATAGGTTGCATGTGAAGAGGAAATTGAAAGAAACTAATGGAAAATGAAGAAAATAGAGGCCTAATTCATAAAAAGGCTTCTCAGGATTAGTTCACAGAATTTTGTCAATTTAGTTTCTGAACTCTCTCATTATTCTCTCTCTCTCTCACTCTTGTACACTTAGAGTTTTCTTGGAGCATTCTTGGAGGGTGTAGCATACTTGGATTTTTGGAGCAAGAAGGCAAAGGAAGAGCATGAAAAGCGCAACAGGACATCGGGATTAGAAACTACAATGGGTTTTTCTTGCAGGTACTGAGTTGCATGTATGTATTCCTCACTATTTTTGGCGTGCATGGCATATGCATGTGGTTTATTGGTCATGATCTGCCAATGGCATGGAGGATTTCCTGGATTGATAGTGGATTTTCCTGGCCTTGCCATTTCCTGGATATTCATGGTGATTGTGGATTTATTTCCTTGTTTTGTTTCGGTTGGTTCTCATGTTTCATTTAGCTTGGGTTGAGTTACTAGTTCCTGGATGCCCTGGTTGGACAAATTCTCTAGAATCCTTGTAACAACTTGGGTTGAGCTACTAGTCCTGGAAGCATTGGTTGGAAAAACACTCTGGAAGCCCTAGGTGGGAGGAGTTAGTAGTCCTAGAAGCTCTGATTGGAAAAACACTCTGGAAGCCCAGAATAAGTTGTGGTTTAAGTTACTTGTCCTCAAAGCCTTGGTTGGAAGAAACACTCTGGAGCCCTAGGAGGCTTGGGTAGAGACCAATCTAATGGTGGTTTTGTGATGTCCAACTGTGAGTTGGAATCACTGTTTGATGGGTTGAGGTGGATGGCCTCTGGAAGCCCTAGATGGTTTTAGATTGATGTGTTCTATGAGATCCCACATTCATGTTTGGAATATGGCACGAGAGTGAATGGCTGAAGAGAGATTTGGTTCAACCATTCTACGGTCGGGTTGAACGTCGTAGTCCCATATCGGGTTTGGATTTTACATCATGAATATGAAGTTATTTCTCCTTGTATTTATATGAGTATTATACTCGTTTATATGTGGATCATATAGTTATGGTTTCCTTGGTATTTATGTTACTATTATGCTAGTTATGTATATGTTTTATGATAGTAGCTATGTATGGCTCTCATCATGTTTTTACTTGTAAATGAATGAACAATGTATCTATGACCTAATGGAAGAAACTACAGCTAATGTGTTGAGCCATCAATGTCTCTTAGCGATTCTCAGATGAATATGAGACCCCTATGCTTAGAACTTTTGTTTACAATTGTAGATTACATATTTGTGATATGTTTGACGAAATCCCTGTCATGGCTAGTAGGGGTCCAGTAAAGGGTTTGTTTAAGTATTTGCATTTGTATCATTGTTTCATCGTTACCTTTCTGTTATGAAGGTGTCAATAAATTCTAGGCAGTGACTTGGATTTTAGGCCTGAAAAAGCGGCTCAAATCTTGGGGACGCTGGCACAACACTGAGAAAAATAGTCCCTAGACGCTGACATGCCCTGTCATGAGAGCATCCAGAGCCTCCTGGGTGTTGTCAGGCCCATAATATGTGAGTGTCAAGAGATCAAGAGGTCTAAAACCTCAGTAGGACCCATGGGTTGGTTACCAGAAGTGTTGGGATGGTTCTCCGAGGCCCGATAGCTAATGTGGAAGGTCTATATGATGTGTTTCCATCGATTCCATTTCCTTAAGGTCACCTAGGAGGTGTAATCCAATCATAGTAGCCTTATGTCACATGTTTACCCCAATTGGTCATTTACTTGGGTAGATGTGGGAGGAGAGTGTTATAGAGTGGTATCAGAGCATGGTTCACCCCTTGGACTGGATGGGTTGTGTGTTGGTCATGCATTCATGTGGTTGCATATGTGTTTCTTGTGTCATAGGATCATATGCTTGTTGCATTTGTATGGTATGGGTCGTGGTTGTAGTGATGTCAAAATGAGAAGTTAATGGTGTTGTTGTGGATTGTGTTGTCATGAGTGTGTGGTTGATTACATATGTTAATGTTCACATATGGTCAAGTGTACAGTGATGTAGTGGTTGTTTTCATGCATGAGGTCATGGTATGTGTTGTTGATAAGGTCATGCATTGATGATTGGATCCTAGCTAGAATGATGGTCACATGGTTATATGCTTATGTTTTATGTTTCTATATGTTGTCATGATTATGTTATACATGTATCACATTGATTGTTGATCTTGCAGATGAGGTATCCTCCGTGAACTATACTAAGGTACATTGGTTTATTGTTATTTGGTTTAACTAACATGATATACCTTGAAGGAAGAATATCAAAATGGCTAGAAAGTTGGTAGAATAAAAAGTATTTCCCTATGGATCAGATGAGAAAAATGGTGTTGGGAATTCTTCTGATTTGGCAGATACACTAAGAAGCTTGAAGGAGGAAATAAGGAGCTGTAAAGTAAAAAATGACCAAATCATACAAGCACATGAGAAACTAGCAAAGGTAAATGCAACAATACTTTAGAGTTTGTCAGAATTGTAGCGACAGGGACCACTTTAGTAGGAGGAGGAGGAGAAAACTAATGGGGCATATGGCAGTAGGTCGCATGGTGGTCATAGGTCAGACATAGATGACATAGTTAGAGATGTAAGATTTTTGGACACCCCAGATAGGAGAGGTGATAGACACAGGTACCATTCTAGTTTTGGTTCTGACAAGCATGATGATCGACATCGTTATCATCCTTCCAGGAGGAGTGATAGGGGGTATTTTTCGGACGAGTTTAAGAAAGAAAAGCCACCTGCATTTGATGGAGAGATGAAGAAATCGCAGGATGCAAAAGCATAGTTGCTTGGCATAAGGAAGTTCTTTAGGTTGCATGATTACTCAGACAACATGAAAACCAAAATAGCTACATTCAGTCTCATAAGTAAAGTAGATATTGGGTGGGAAGATGTGAAGAATGTTAGAGGTATACATCAAGAGAACTTGACTTGGAATGAGTTTGAGTGGCTATTCAAGAAAAGTACCTATCGGAGAGATACTTTGATGACAAGAAAAAGGAATTCTATGAGCTAAAGATGGGATCTATGAAAGTTGATGAGTACACTAGAAAGTTCTTGGAGCTACTAAGGTATATGCGTTATCTCAAGGGGGAGAAGGCCAAGATTCAAAGATTCACTAGTGGGTTACCGGTAGCATTTAAAGACATAATTGAGTTCGATGAGCCTATATCATTGGAGGAGGCCATTCGAAAGCTAAAGCATTACTATGAACAATTGAAGCACAGGTCCAAGACTAAGCCAAATTGGAAAGGTAATGCAAAGAACAAGGAAAATGGGACAAGAAGCGAGTAAGAACTCAGGATTAAGGTAATAATGAGAATGTAGAGCCACCTAAGAAGTTCAATTCATTTAACAAAGGTCAAGAACATCGATCAGAGGAGTAGAACAAGAATGTAGATTGGAAGCCTATAGAGTGTTCGAATTGTGGCAAAGATTGTCGCAGGAGAGATTTTCCACAAAATTAGGGTGGTAAGCCTCAGATATATAGTGCATAGGAGGTGCAGACCATTGGGGATGTTAGTCAAAGTGTTTCTCATATTTGTGCAACATCGGATAACAAACAAGCAGACCATCAGGAATCTATCATTAAGTTGGACGGTAACCTTTTTGATCAAGCTATTTATAATTTGATTGACCATGGATCTAATTATAGCTATGTTAGTCCTGAATTGGTAGATAAATGTGGTTTGAGTAAGGAATTGCATGCATGATCTTGGTTAGTGTAGTTGGCCACAGGTACAAAGAAGTGAGTTCATCATTAGGTAAGAGCTTGTGCATTTGATTTGAATGGTATGCCTATCGCATCACATTTGAATGTATTACTGTTGGGAACATACAATATGTTGTTGGGCATGGATTGGTTGTAAATTCATAGAACCAAGGTGGATTTTTATGACAAAGCCACTAAGTTCTTGGATGAAAATGAGGAACCAAGAGTTTTACAGGGGAGAAGAAATCCACATTAGTTAGGATGGTGATAGCTATGCAGGTAAATCACAGTCACAAGAAAGGGTGTGTGCTATTTGTAGTACATATTTATAGTGACAAAGGCAAGGAAGTTGAGGATGCAAGTGTTTTGAGAAGGTACCCAGTTCTATAGTGGTTTCAGGATGTATTCCCTGAAGATATTTCAGAGTTGCCACCTCACAGGGAGGTATACTTTTCTATTGAGTTAGTACCAAGGGTAGCTCTAGCATCAAAGGCACCTTACAGGATGAGTACACCTGAGTTGGTAGAGTTGAAGTTGCAGTTGAAGGAAATGTTGGACAAGGGATACATTAGGCCAAGTGTATCACCTTGGGGCGCACTGGTATTTTTTGTGAAGAACAAAGATGACACTCTTAGATTATGCATTGAATACAGGCAGTTGAACAAAGTGACAACCATGAATATGTATCTGTTGCCGAGGATTGATGACTTGTTCGATCAGTTAAAGGGAGAAACAGTGTTCTTGAAGATCGACTTGAGATTCGGATATCACCAGGTACGCATTAAAGAGGAGGAAATTTAAAATATATCTTTTCGAACTAGGTATGGGCATTATGATTTTGTCGTAGTTCCATTTGGTTTGACTAATGCTCCAACTAAATTTATGTGCTTGATGAATAGTGTGTTGTGTCCGTATTTGGATAAGTTTGTTATTGTGTTCTTTAATGAAATATTGGTATATTCTAAAAATGAGAAAGAGCATGCTGAGAATTTAGTAGCAATGTTGAGGTTGTTGAGAGAGCATCAGTTGTATGCTAAGCTCATCAAGTAAAATTTCTTCTAGATTGAGGTACACTACTTGGGACATGTTGTTTCCAATGAGGGCATAATAGTGGATCCAAAAAAGATAAGTGTTATAATGAAGTGGGCGACTCTTAGAAATGTATATGAGGTGAGATCCTTCATGGGGTTGGTGGGCTATTACAGGAGGTTCATCAGGAACTTTTCACATATTGCTTATCCAATCACATCATTACAGAGAAAAAGTAAAGGACAGAGGAGTGTGAGGCTAGTTTTGAGTAGCTGAAGCAGTTGTTAACACATGCACTAGTGTTAATTTTTTCTTGGAGCATTCTTGGAGGGTGTGGTATACTTGGAGTTTTGGAGCAAGAAGGAAAATGAAGAGTAGGAAAAGTGCAAGAGGACATCGAGATGAATAGCTATAATGATTTTTTCTTGTAGATACTGAGTTGCATGTATGTTTTCCTCACTATTTTTGGCATGCATGTGGTTTATTGTTCATGATATGTCACTGATATGGAAAATTGCTCAGATTGATAGAGGATTTGCCTAGCCTTTCCATTTCCTGGATATCCATGGTGATTGTGAATTTATTTCCTTGTTTTGTTTTGGTTGGTTCTCATGTTTCCTTTAGATTGGGTTTAGTTACTAGTTCTTGGAAGCCTTGGTTGGACAAATGCTCTGAAAGCCTTGTAATAGCTTGGGTCGAGCTACTAGTCTTGGAAGCCTTGGTTGGACAAACACTCCGGAATCCCTAAGTAGGAGGTGTTAATAGTCCTAGAAGCCCTAGTTGGACAAACATTCTAGAAGCCCGAAATAAGTTGTGGGTTGAGTTACTAGTCTTGGAAGCTTTGGTTAGAACAAACACACTGGAGCCCTAGAAATCTTGGGTAGAGACCAATCTGATGATGGTTTTATGATGTCTGACCGTGAGGTGGAATCATTGTTTGATGGGTTGAGGTGGATGACCTCTGGAAGCCTTGGATGGTTTTCGATTGATGTGTTCTATGACATCCCACATTCATGCTTGGGATATGGCAATGGTTGAAGAGAGATTTGGATCATTCATTTTATGGTTGGGTGGAACGTGGTAGTCCAATCCCGGTTTGGATTTTGCATCATCAATATGAGGTTATTTCTCGTATTTCCATGAATATTATACTAGAATTTTATATGTGGATTATGTATATGTTTTATGACAGTAGCTATGTATGGCTCTCGTCATGTTTTTACTTGTAAATGAATAAACAATGTATCTATGACCTAATGGATGAAACTACAACTAATGTGTTGAGGCATCAATGTCTCTTAGTGATTCTTAGATGAGTATGAGACCCTATACTTAGAACTGTTATTTACACCTGCAGATTACATATTTGTGATATGTTTGACGAAATGTATGTCATGGCTAGTAAGGATCCAGTCAAGGGCTTGTTAAAGTATTTGCATTGGCATCAATATTTCATTGTTATCTTTCTGTTCTGAAGGTGCCAATAAATTATGGGCAATGACCTAGGCTTTGGGCTTGAAAAAGTGGCTCAAATCCTAGGGACGTTGGCACAACACTAAGAAAAATAGTCCCTGGACGCTAGAATGCCTTGTCATGAGAGCATTTAGAGTCTCCTGGACGTTGTCTAGCATATAGCATGGGAGCACTTAGAGGTTAAGAGGTATAAAACCTAAGTGGGACCGAGGGGTTGGTTACCATAAGTGTTGGGATGGTTCTCAAGGGTCCTGTAATTGATGTGGAAGGTTTGTATGATGTGTTTCCATCGATTTCATTTCCTTAAGGTCACCTAGGAGGTGTAATCCAATCATAGTATCCTCCCGTCACATGTTTTACCACAGTTGGTCAGTTACTTGGGTAGATGTGGGAGGAGTGTGTTACAAACTTGACCTTCTCCCTACACTTGAAATCCTCTCCTAGACTGCACATATGAGCTCTAGGTAATTCGAACTAGCCTCTGGAACCTCTCCCATAAATGTGCATTGCCTACTCCTCCTCCTCTAGGAAACATGCTTTACCTCCGGAACCTATTCTAGTACTAGCACAAGCATTACTGACCTTGAAGCATGCACTAAATGGACTAGACAGATCATACTGGAAAATGCCTTTGCTTGTTATGGTCTTTTCTTGTTGGAAATTAAGACTTCTTTTCTTTCTATTGGAAAGTTGGAAACCCTTTGAGAATTTCTATAAATTCCCTCTATGTGCTTTCTCTTCCTTGCCCTACGTTGATCTGCCGCTGCAAAATCACTTCAGTAGATCTACTCTGTGAAATAGCTAATTTTCTCATTGAAACCCCTTTTGGAAATGCTCATTTCTTGTGGCTATTGATCTAAGACAGATCAAACTTTTCCTGCAACCTAGATTTGAAATTGATATGTTGTCTCCCTGCAATTTGCACTGCCTGGCTAAGCCTGCGTAGATCTGGAATTTTGTGCTTTAGATCTCCCTATGAACTACACAAATCTCGCTTCCTTCACTTCTAGAGCCTCTGGTCCGATCTTTGTTGCTTTGATACCATGTGAAAATTCCTTGAATGCAACAAATGCATATTTATCTTCTAACTATTAAAAAATTATTTGTCTTCTGAAATATTATTCGGAAAATAATGATAAATTCATTATTGCATCCTTTACAATAAAAACGCTACAGAAATGTTAAAAACTAGAACTAAGAAATACACACAAAAATATAACACCATTGTTTTTGGACAAATGTCCCTCGAAAAACTCGGAGGGGAAAGCTAGTGCAACAGATGAGGGTTTTATTATTAACATAGTTACCAATCAAATGAGAAAGTGAATTGGTAACCATTTTTTGAGGTAGCAAGAAATCACCCGATTTTGAAAAGTGGTGATGCGAGAATACACTTTTTTTTTAACATATTTTTGGCAATTTAAATTTTCTTATGTATTAAGTATGAACATTTTTTTTCGATGTTAGTGATTTCCATGCTGATTTTGAAAAGTGTTGATGCAGTATCAACATATTTTTTTAAATGTTAGTGATTTTCATGCTAATTTTGAAAAGTGTTGATGCAACGTCAACACATTTTTTTAGAGGGCTTATTTTTGACACTTCAATTTTTATTTATTTATCAAGTGTGAACAACTTTTCTTTTTGTTAATTATTTTCATCTTGATTTTGAAAAGTGTTGATGAGCATCAACCCTTTTGGTTTAGAGGGCTTAGTTTTTACACTTTAAATTTTCTAATGAATTAAGTGTGGATAATTTTTTGTAAATCTTGATGATTTTCATGTTAGTGAAAAAAAAAAAAAACATGACAAAAAAAAAAAAAACCTATAAAAATGTAAAAAAAACATAAAGCATAACAAAAATAAAAATAATAAAAACATGCTAGTTAAATAAAAAAAATGACCAAAAAAAACAAGTTAGTAATAAAACATAAAAATAAAAGTAAAAAAACATGACAAAAAAAGTTCAAATACAAAAAACATATAAAAAAGGAAAAAAACAAAAACAAAAAACAAAAAACCTATAAAAATGTAAAAAAACCAAAATTAACTCGTAATAATAATAATAATAATAATAATATCCCAGATGCGGGTGACGATCGGACATTTATGGTACACC
This sequence comes from Pinus taeda, assembly GCA_000404065.3. Lineage (NCBI taxonomy): Eukaryota > Viridiplantae > Streptophyta > Pinopsida > Pinales > Pinaceae > Pinus > Pinus taeda. The sequence continues at coordinate 95,515 of APFE030367958.1, forward strand.
ATGCAGAGTAATGAGCGCAGGTACTGCCACCTGCAAAGCAGCGCGGCGTCCCAGATCCCTATCGCTCGTAGAAGGAATGTTTTTATGGTTGCAGGACAGTGCAAGCCGACGACATTAATGAAGGACGCGCTTCAAAGCTGCTGGTTAATGGTTATATACATGGCGATTTCCTATGTTCACTCCACCTCGAGCGTTCAGATCTCTGGTTCTCGGTTCTGTTTACAGTTATGGTGTGAGGATAAGCAAGAGCCTGTCTTCAAAGGCAAGATTCAGGCTCGCTCGGGTTTTTTCTGGCAGCATTTCGAGTTCACCTGCGCTTTCCACAGGAGGATTAGCTCGGTGACTCGGGGTAAGTTGTCTGAGACCTGTGATTTCTATATTTTCTGTGTTGTCTCTCCGTCTCGTGTTCTAATTGTATGCGCTTACTGGCCTCTGGTTCAATTGGGTCAATCCCCTGGTTCTAGTCCTCGTTTCTTTGATTTCACTATGTCTGTTCCAATGTTTAGCAACATGAAGCACCATGGGAAGAGGAATCGCTCTGGGGACTGTCTTGGCAGTGGCAAGTGGCCTTCTGTTAGTCATCGAGCAAACCCAGCCCATTCGCCCATCAACCTCTCCTCCTCTCCCGAGGATCTGCCCCCCCCCCCAGGGTCCTCCTCGCAAACCTGTACCCAATAGCGCCTTTCAAACGACGCATTTTAAGTTTTAGAGTAATTTGAATCGGCCTTTGATTTCCACTCAGATAACCATTCTTACGTCGGAAGAAGAAAACCAAGTCACCCCTCTGTCCTGTATTGTGCCCAATCCCTCTCACAACAGTGAGCACTCCATGGACGAGGAAATTCAGGAAATTAAGTAGGAGGTTGAGCCTGCTCAGAAGGATATTCAGCCCCCTGATATCCCTCCTCTAGATGATAGTGGTTCAATTGAGGCGGAAAGAGATACAGGAACCGCCAACCTCGATAAGGCGACGGATGGCAAGGAGCATCTCAGTATAGGTGGTGCGTGTCAGGACGTTAAGGAGACTCATGGGGAGGCAGTGGAAGAATGTTGACATGGATCACGGTACACCTCTTTTTGTTCCTTGGTTGGTGCTCATATGGCTATTTCCAGACTTTTTGCCCCCGGTTCGGCTCGGCAGCGTCAATCTCAGATTTTGGCTTCCCTCTGACGACGTGTCCGACCTCCTCCAGGATATTTTCTATCAGCTCTGTTTATCTGTTTCGCTCTCTTTCTATCAGCCTATGTCTAATTGTAATGCCAATTTGGTTGGTTGTATGTCAATGTTTTCCTCATTTTCTCACAGTTATGGGGCAGTGCTGCAATGTTGATGGCTCTCGGGCTCAATCCCCTGCAGCCTCAATTCCATGTAAAATTATTTTGAATTTCAGTTAATAGAATTTAGTTGTTGCCGAGAAAAAAAAATAATAATAATAAATAAATGATTTTTTTCGAAAAATATATATAATTAAAGAAAAACAAATTTATGTACAAAAAGAAAATCTAAA